>CAUYUJ010016804.1:0-67500 GCA_963575745.1 Prorocentrum cordatum
GTGCTTGTGTGTGCGTGGGTGTGCGCGTGTGTCTGTGTGTGCGTGCGCGCGCGGTGCTGGCGCCGCCTGCGCCCCCCTCCTCTCTTCCCCCTCCACCCTTTCCTCCGGCGCTCCGCGAGGGCGGAGTGGATGGAGTGGAGGGAGGGCCGGCCCCGACATGGGGCGGCGCCTCCCCCCTCCGGAGCGATGGCGGGAAGAGCGGGGGGGCGGGGCGCGCAGGGGCGGCAGGGGGGTCGCGGGGGCGGAGAGCGCTGACCAGTGTGGGGATCGGTGTGTGAGTGTGGCGTCGTCAGTGTGTCCGTGTCTGTGGATTGCGCGTGTGTGTGTGTGTGTGTGTGTGCGTGTGCGTGTGCGTGTCTGGCAGGTGTGTGTGGGCGCGCGTGTGTGCGTGCGTGGCTGTGTCTGCGTTTGTCTGTTTGTGTGTGTGTGTGTGTGTGCGTGTGTGTGTGTGTGTGTGTGTGTGCGTGTGTGTGTGCGTTTGTGTGCGTGTGTGCGCGCGCGGTGCTGGCGCCGCCCGCGCCCCCCCCCTCCCCCTCTCCCCATCCCCCCTCCCCCCCGGCGTTCCGCGAGGGCGGAGTGGTTGGAGTGGAGGGAGGGCCGGCCCCGACATGGGGCGGTGCCTCCCCCATCCGAAGCGCCGGCGGGAAGGGGGGGGGGCGGGGTGCGCGGGGGCGCGAGGATTTCGCGGGGGAATGAGAGCGCTTAGCAGTGGGGGGGAATCGGTCTGTGAGTGCGAAGGCGTCGGTCCGTCTGTATCTGTAGATGTGTGTGTGTGTGTGTCTGGCAGGCATGTGTGTGTGTGTGTGTGTGTGTGTGCGTGTGTGTGTGTGTGGCCGCGTCTGTGTGTATGTGTGTGTGTGCGTATGCGTGTGGGTGTGTCTGTGTCTGTGTCTGTGTTAGTGTCTGTATGCGCGCGCGCGCGCGCGTGTGTGTGTGTGTGTGTGTGTGCTTGTTTTTTTTTTTGTGTGTGTGTGTGTGTGTTTGAGTGCGTGTGTGTGCGTGTGTGTGTGCGTGTGTGTGTGTGTGTGTGTGCGCGTGCGTGTGTGTGCATGTGTGTGCGTGAGGGGTGCCGGTGCGTGAGTGAGCGCGCGTGGTTGTGAGTGCGTGCGCGCGTGAGATTGTATATATTCGCGTGCGCGCGTATGTGCGTGCGCGCGCTCGTGCCCGGTGCGTTGCCGCGCCGGCTGACGTCGATCCTATTTTCGCATGCTTGTCCATCTGTACATGTCTACATACAGGTGCGCTGCCACGGAAGCATCGCTCTCGCGCGCTGGAAGACGCCTTGAAACTCATACATGTATGTGTTCATTCTATTATTGGAAATAAATTCACCGTGCGCATTCCAGAGATATGCATGGACTTATGACACGTGGCTAGGAGCTCTACGAGGTCCCCGGCGGTAACCAGGTTGCAGGACACGAACACAGTGGACGTCTCCCCCATTTCCATGTCCGTATTGTTACAGGCACGATCACGCTTAAAGTGTGGTAAGGCGGTGGGTAAGGACGGAGTTTCTCCTTCTATGTTGAAACGTATCACGTGGGTAGGTTTGCGTCATATTCTTCGGTTATTCCAGGACCTGTATCTTCAACGGTATCCTACTCCTCGGATTTGGTCTGAGTTGCTTGTGGTGTTGATGCCGAAAGCTAAAGATATCACTAAGTTGTCTGATACTCGTGCTCTCGTCTTACTTAGCAGCCTAGCAAATGGTATACTTCATGTTTGGTTGAGATTGCTGAAGGTTATCTGAAAAGGGTCCCACAATATTTACATAACTACGGATTTTGCAAGGGAAGGCGCACGCACGAGATCACTGCCATGCTTAAGCATGCCACCACACACGCTCTGGAGTGGGGGAAAGATGAGACCCTGCACCTCGCGTCATTAGATGTGCAGACTGCCTTTGAAAACGTCACGGTTGAGAAGGCCAGTCGGGCCTTGGATGCCATCCCTGGGTTCCCCAATGACCTTGCGTTGGCGCTACTCGCTCCAGTATCCTGGACACAGCGGACTTTACCTTTCAGGACTCCACGGCGACGGGTATTCCCTGGGATGCATGTGTACGTACTGGTAGTGTGGAGGCCCCCTTCCTGTGGAAGTGTGTGACACTTCTGATGTGGGATAGGATTGTACTGAATTGGGAGGAGGAGAAGTTGGGGTACGATTTGGGGGTGGAGGCTGGTGGGAGGTATCTTACTCATGCGCTCTGGGCCGATAACATTTTGCTTTTCTCGAAATCAAAGACTGAGCTCACACGTATGGTGGGGGACTTCTCGGCACAGCTGTATACGCACGGTTTCAGATGGAAAGATTCCTCACTACACTATCTTGCCTTTGGGGAGGACTGTGAAGGCGCCTCGACGGGGAACCTCGTTGTCCAGGTGAACGATCTCGGTACCCTGTGTCTTCCGCGATGCTCTGAAATGGAGTGCCTGGGTTGCCTGGTCACGACAAAGACTGACAAACACCATGATGTGGCTTGGAAATTGGCTCGGGGTTGGAAGCGATTTAACCAGTTCCGCAAGTTTTATACGAATCGTGCTGTACCCTTCCAGAAGAAAATCAAGCATTATGAATCTAGGTTGCGTAGTTTTGTACTTTTCGGTGTTGAAGGCATGCCAGCGGACCACCACACTTTGAAACAGTTGCACACGTGGGAAGGTAAAATATTGTGTTCTATGGTACGCCGCCCGAAACCTGCCGACATGGATTGGAGTATATACTTATGCAACTTGTACAAACGTGGGCGGCGTATGCTCCTGGAATTGGGACGGCCGTCTCTTGTGCAGCTATTCTTGTTTCGTCAGTGGCAGTGGGCTCAGGACTGTACGTTTACTGTGAAACGCCTGAACCCAACACCAGCACAGATTCCTCCAGGTACTTTTGATTCTTCAGGCAAGCCTGGCCCCAACGTCTTTGCTGCGTGTGAGCCACCGCCGGCCAAGAGACAACGTCAGGATGAACCCATGTATGTGCTACCAAGTATTGCGTGCTCGACATCAATGGGTTGTCATCCTGACGTGTGTGAGACGATGCATGCTGTTGATTCCTTTGAGCTCCCTGGTTCTCAGACACAATTACCCGCGCATCGGCGCAATCTGATTTCCCAGATGCATAAGCGTGCAAAGACATCCCATCCATCTCAGGATTCTCTGTCGCAAGAGCGTTCCTCTGTTGAGTTGCCGTCGCAGGAAATCGCTGCAAACAAGCGGCGACGGGTGGCTCCACCTCATCATCGTAGCACAGGGGACTCGCATATGCAGGCTAGAGAATGTAGTTTTTTTGCATGGTCGGGGGAGTGGACTGACCGACGGCAGGCCTTCATTGCATCACTGCCTTGGAAAGATCGCCCATTAATGACACGTCGGCATGAGGGGGGGAGGCCACTGGCGCTGAGAAACTTCCATTACATTTTCGAGTTGGTATCAGGGAAGGATTGGTATTATACGTTATCCTTTTCACGTCAGGGATGGAAAGAATTTCTGAAGCGGGCACTGGATGTTACTGACATGGAGGAGGCGTGGGGGTACTGTTATTTCAAACATGCACAACCTGCGGGATATGCTAGGGAGGAGGAGGAGAGGGAGAAGACGGAGGAGCAGCAAAGGAAGGAGGACGAGAAGATGGAGAAACGAATTGCGTACATTAATGAACATGCATCGGAGTGGAATGCGGAGCCTCGGGACTCGATACCGATGGAATTGATTGGGGACTCCGCCACAGGGGTGAATTGGATTAACGGTCTCTGGGCAACATCCAATATTATCTACAAGCACATTCTTGGCGACATTCAAAATAGGCTGGAGCATATCTCTGGGTTGTATGGTATGAGGCCTCCGAGTTGGGGCCACAATATGTTCAAGTGGATCTATCGAGAAGGAAACGAAAGAGCTGACAGGCTGACATGGTTGGCCAGAACCAAAAATAGTTACGTTACGTTCCATACCTCACTTATTGAACATGCGAGTAAAACAAAACTAGACGGCCTCCGTGGATTCTTCGACGGAGGTCGCTCTGTGGAGGGATGTGCTGCAGGATGGTGTATAGATTTGTGTGTACACGGGACGTGGCAGTTGGTGGCGGAGGAAGCTGTCTCGCTTGATGCCTCTGCTTCGGTCATGTTTTGTGAGATGATTGCAGCACAACGGCTCTGTATGGCCGTGGAGCACATTTTGGGTAGCATCTTTCATCCAAGCAGCTGACTCATTTCATCTTGCTTGGAGCTCTCCAACACCTTTACATTTTCACATGTTGTATTGCATCCTTTTCCTTGTTCCTGCATCCTATTCCGTTGCCTATGCCTCAGTGGCTCGGCAGTGTGATGATAAGAGTTGCCCTCTCCAGCTACCCTGTGCTCCGTTTGGGAGTCTTAGGGCTCAGCTGTCACAGCTGTCCGCGCCCTGACTCAAACTCAAAAAACCAGGTTGACGGTTTACCGTCGGTTCCAGTTCCGGAGCGCTGGAGAGCTAGTTGGCAAGAAAAATCTCGACGGATCCTTTGCTGACTTTTGGTCGGTTGAAAATTTGGTTCTCAAAATTTGACCATTCGTTAGAGCTCTAGTATTTTTTCCCATGATATTCGATCTCATTCCCGCTCGCCATCTTGATCTCAGCTCGATCGGGTAACTTTGAAGGCCAAAAAGCTCGGTGGCGGGAACGGCCGTTTCGAGTCATCTTGATACGCGCTGTCGGTTTTCTGAACATAACTCGAGCTCTAGGGCAGCTACAGAGCTGGTAAGCACAGCTAACGCATGCAGAATGATCAGGCGCGTTCGCCTGTTGAACCCAGAGGTATGAACTCGGTCTGTCAGCCGAGCTAGGTCCGCAAACCTGTTTGTATTATTCGAGTCATCTTGATAGACACTCTCGGTTTTCTGTACTTGACTCGAGCTTTAGGGTCGCTACAGTGCTGGTAAGCACACCTATCGCACTCAGAATCATCACGCGCGTTCGCCTGTTGAATCCGGAGGTCTGAACTCGGTCTGCTAGCCGAGCTAGGTCCGCAAACCTATTCGTATTATTCGAGTTATCTTGATAGACGCTCTCGGTTTTCTGTACTTAACTCGAGCTGTAGGGCAGCTACAGGGCTCATTGTCACAGACATCGATGGGGAATCACCAATGGCGTTCGTCTGTTGAACCGAGAGGTCTGAATTCGGCCTGCTGCCCGAGCTAGGTTCGCGAAACTGTTCGTATTGTCCGAATGATTTTGAGACATGATCTCAATTTTCTGCACTGAACTCGTGCTGGGGGAGGGCTACAGTGCTGCAGGTCACATATATCGATTTTCACACATCAGGCGCGTCTTTTGGTCGATTCCAGAGCTCGGAACTCGGTCTGCTGCTCGAACTAGGTTCGCAACACTATTATATTATTCGAGTCGATAGTGTCGGTTTTCTGCATTAACTCGGGCTGTAGGTGGGCTTTAGGGCTGGGAATCGCATGAGTGGATTTGCAGACATCAGACGCGCCCGCCTGTCGCATTCAGAGGTCTGAACTCGGTTTGATACTCGAACTGGGTTGCGAAACTGTTTGTTTTTTGTTAGCGTTATCTTGAGAGGTCTGAAATCGCTTGGGCTTAAAACATAGTCATTCTTTGGAGTTTTTTCCCACAGTATATATTGTCAGGAAGCTCTACGAGTCCCCCGGCGGTAAGAAAGGTTGACGGTTTACCGCCGGCGCCCAGTTGGTCGACCCGGCGAGAAAGGACAAAGTGATAACTTTTGGGTGGTTTTGCAAAAAATTGAAAGATATTAAACAATTCATTTTGAGAAAGCAGATTTTTCGCACCTGTAAACGATTATGAGAGCCTCTCTGTCATAATATGAGCTCTGTAGGCGCAGTCTGACTATCGAAACACTTGGCGGAACCATCTTCATGTCGACACGAAAAAAAAGTCTCTTCTTTGAGGAATGCCTCCAGAAGTTCTCTCTCTCGACTCTAAGCACTCTTACGCGTGAAAGGAGCTCTACGAGGTTCCCGGCGATGACCAGGTTGACGGTTCACCGCCGGCGCCAGTACACGTGAATCGCGCGCGTGAGCGGCCCGGGCTGGAGACCCCGGGCATACGCGGCCCCGGGACGACGACCCGGGGTTTGTACTCCCACCCCTTCTCCCACCTCTTCTTTGCCTCCGGGCGCGCGCGTTTGCGCCCTGAGCATGCGCCCTGAGCAGGGCGTCTCCTCGGGATTTTGAACCCACCCCGGAACGATTTTCAACGCCGTCGCCGCACGGGACCGAAAGTGCCCTTTTCTCCATGTCGTCTTTACCCCTGGCCGAAACCCCCCAGAAAACGCACGCAGGAACGGAAAACTCGCGCGGAAAATCCGCGTTAGTATCCCCCTCACAGCCTCCTTTACCAGAAAACGGCGCGTCAATCTGCAAAACGGGCGCCTGGCGCGAAAATGCTTGCGAAAATTTCGCGAGCGTTTCCCCCTCTAAGCGCCCTTTTCCAGGAAGCTCCGTCTCGCAGAGACCCTGCCCCGAGCAGGGAAACGCCCGCGAAAAATTCGCGAGCATTCCCCCTCCCAGCGCGCACTTTCAAAGGAATTGAGGCCGCCCCGGGGACTGCACGTTGGACGGGAAAACGCTCGCGGAAAATTCGCGAGCGTTTTCCCCTCCCACCGCGCAGCCCCCTGCGTCCTGGACCCCGCCCCTGCCCCAAGCCCCGGCCCCTGGGTCCCTGGCCCCGGCCCCTGGGTCCCCGGCCCCGGCCCGGCCCCCGCCCCTGGCCCCGGTCCCGGCCCCGCCCCCGCCCCCAAACCCACAAAAATATTTCCTGCCCGGAGACTCGAATTGCGCCTAGCGCCCAGGCTGAAATGAGACTGGGGGATACCCAGTCTCACCGGCAGTTCACCAAGTACTACCTCATTCCCCGTCACACCCCCGGGGCGGCTGGGGGAAAACCCAGCCGTCGGGGAGGGAAGTATGCTCCTAGAGCCTGCGCCTAGCGCCCCCCTGCCAAGGGGATGGCAGGGGTGAAGACGACGGTCTCCCATGGAATTGGGAAGGACTGCCGCCCCGCCCGGCACCCCCCGGCCCCGCGCGCGCGCGGGGGTACCGGGGCGGCCGCGCGGGGCGGGGCGCGGCGCTGGCGAGCCGGCGGCGCGGGGCGTTCGTTGTCGTCTTCGCCGCTGTCGTCCCCCTCTTTCCCCGTTTTCTTCTTTCTCTGTTGCCCTGCTCTGCTCTCTTCCTCTCCGCTTGCTTTTCTTCCTTCCTTCCGCGTTCTCCTTCCTTCCTCTCTTCCCTCTGCTGCTTTCTTTCCCTCCCTTCCCTTCCCTCCCGTCCGCGGTTTTCTTTTGGGCGTGTTTTTTCCGGGGGTTGGGGTGGGGTGGATCCGGAAGAGTCCCCCGAGGGCTTCTTCTGGAACCCCCCGGGCGTTCGCCCGGGGCTCTTTCCCCCAGGGGGGAGAGGTTGCCCACGGATTCGAAAGCCTCTCCCCCCGCCCCTGCCTCGGAAAGGAGTTTCCAGCAGTGCCGGAAGCCCCTTCCCTCCCTGGAGCAGTTTAACGACCTGCTCAGGTCGGAGCCTTTTAACGCGAAGAATCGGTTGGGAGGCGATGATTTTTATGAGCGTGTGCTTGCCGGCGAAATTTCCGCCTTCGCAGCCAGCGACGACGACGACGACGGCGACGGCGACGACGACATCTGCCGCGCCCCTGTCCGAGCTTCCGCAATAGCTATTGCTTTAGCTGAGCAGGAGGAGGAGGAGGAGGAGGAGGAGGAGGAGGAGGAGGAGGAAGAAGAGGAGGAGGAGGAAGAGGAGGAGGAGGACGAGGAGGAGGAGGAGGAGGAGGAGGAGGAGGAGGAGGAGAAGGAGGAGGAGGAGGAGGAGGAAGAAGAGGAGGAGGAGGAGGAGGAGGAGGAGGAGGAGGAGGAGGAGGAGGACGACGACGACGACGACGACGACGACGACGACGACGACGACGACGACGACGGCGACCGGGACCGGGACTGGGACCGGGACCGGGAACGGGACCGGGACCGGGAACGGGATCTGGACCGGGACCGGGACCAGGACCAGGTGCTGGCCCGGGCGGGGGGCGGTGTCGGTTCTTGGGGGCGGTGCGCAGAGCGCCCGGCGCCGGTCCGGGAGTCGCGCGCATGGGACGACCGGGTGCAGAAGTGTTTGCGCGCAGAGCACGCCGTGATCCATGAGGAGGTCGTCGACGATTCCGCGGTGGAGGCGGCGGAGCGCGAGCAGAAATCGCTCCGGAAAGTGTGCCGCGCGTCGTGCCGGCGGGCTCGGTGTGCGCGGCGGGAGGCGGAGTGGGCGCAGCGGACGGAGGCGGCGGCCGAGCGGAACGAGCAGCTTGCACGCCGTGTGCTGCTCCCCGTCGTGCCCCGCTTACTGCAGCGCGACGCGTCGCCGGGGCGGGTCTCGTCAGGGGGCACCGCCCGGGGGGCAGCTCGCATGAACGGGCGCGTGGAGCAGTTCCTGAACGCGCGCGCGGCACGTGCCGTCGACCCGGAGCAGCCGAAGGCGCGCGCTCCCCGCGCCGCCGCCGCGCCTGCGCCCGACGCGTCGTCGTGGACCGTGGGCGACGCGGCCCTGCGCGCAGCCTGCGTTCTCGTGGCTCTTGGCGTGTGCCCGCCCCAGGAAGACGGCAGAGTAGTAATGACGAGGAAGATCGCGGCGGCGCGCTGGTGGCAGCAGCGAGATGTGTTCGCGCGGGAGCTCCCAGACGCGCCCGAGCTGGCCGATCGTGAGGCCGCGGTCGTCACCGCGAGGTGGTTCTGCTGCGTGCTCTACGGGCTCTCGGCGCGGACGTGCGGCGGCCGCCGCGTCTGTGCGCGCCGCTTCTCGCCGGGCATCGGCATTGGCGGAGCGAAGTGCCGGGCTGCGCAGGAGTCCAAGGTCTTCGTCGGGGACCTGGCCGTGCGCGCTGCCTGCGCCATGATCGCTCTCGGAGCGTGTCCGGCGGGGCTCGGCGGGGCGACGCAGGACGGCGCCGTGCCCATGTCTGTTGGTGCATTCGGTGCCGCGCGCCCACCGCGCCCACGGCCGCGCGGCGGGCGCGGGCGGGGGAACCGCCGCGCGCGCGCTAGTTCCCCCGTCGAGTGGCGTGGGAAGTGCCTGCAGAGCGCAGTGGCTGAGCTCGTGGGGGGCGACGCCGCGAGGCATTTCGGTCGCGCGTGTCAGAACCACGAGGGTTCGGGCGCCTGCGGGTCGCTGGTGGAGCGCTGGAATTTCGAGGTCGTCGTCCAGCACTTGCGCTCCCGCTTCCTGCACGTGCGCGTGTTCTCTGCGGAATCTGTGGAAGCGTTCGGAGCGCAGGTAGGAGGGCGTGTGGCGTGGTCGCTGGGGCACGCGGCGGGCTTCTGCGCTGGTGCTCTGCTGTGGCTCGACGGTGGCCATTTGCGCGGTGGAGGAGTCGGCGGGCTCTGGTGAGGTGGAGTGGGGGGAAGCCGAGAGCGCGCCGTGGTGCCGCGTCGTCGCGCACGGGCGTTCGAGCTCGGCGTCGCGGTCGCCGCGCGCGGGTGCGGGTCGTGGCGCGCTGAGGGGCGGGGCGCCGAAGCGCCGCGCGGGGCAGGGCGCCGCGGGGGCGCAGGGCGCTCGCGGGAGCGCGCGCGACGGTGTGGACGCGGAGGTGTTGGCGCGGATGAGTTTCGCTGAATTGGAAAAGTTGGCTGCGCGATTGCGGAGCGACCGCGAGGCTGGAGTGCCGTCGTCGCTTTACTGGGATGGCCCGAAGCGCCGGCGAAAGGACATTGAAGTGTACAGGGCCGCGCTCGCGGCGCACCTGGGCATCGACATGAGCGGTGTGCAGCATGGTGGCGCGGAGGCGCGATCGCGGGACCACTCGGAGGAGATGCTGGGCGAGCTGGCGAGGCACGTTGAGGAGCACGGCCGCTTGCCGCAGGTGCGTGAGTCCGCGCTCGGAAAATGGGTCGATCACGTGAGTTCAGGGGAGGTGGCGCTGACGCCCGAGCGGCGCGCGCGGTTCGACGGGCTCGTGGACCGGCGGGAGGAGAGGCGCGCGCGCGCCCGCGCGATGCTGGATCGCATCGAGGAGCACGTGGAGGTGCTCGACGAGCTGCCGAAGCAGGGGGCAGAGGACGAGGAGGAGGCGACGCTCGCGCGGTGGATCAACAACGTCAGCGTTGGCCAGAACGAACTGGATGATGACAACCAGGAGAGGTTCGATAAGCTGGTCAACAGGCGCGCGTGGCAGCGGCGGGCGGCGCGGGAGCGCGTGCTCGAGGTGAAGGCGTTCGTGGAGAGGCACGGGCGAGGGCCGCAGCGCTTCGGTCACGACGACGACCTGCGGGAGCGTCTTCTTGCAAGATGGATCGAAAACGTCCGAGCGCGTGGCGTCCAGGGCCTGGACGAGGGCTGGCGCGCGCAGCTGGAGGCGGCGCTGGACGCGGATCTCATCCAGGTCCAGGCGCTGGAGGCGTGGTGCGAGAAGAACCAGAGGATGCCGGTGGAGAAGGCGGAGGATGACGAGGAGCGCAAGCTGGCGAACTTCATCGCGAACCACGAGCGGAAGGGCCGCGCGGCGTCGTTCAACGCGCCCGCGACCTTCGACGCGCTGCGGCAGAAGTACGCGCAGGCGGCCGCCGCGCGCCGCGACGCCGAGAGCAGGGAGGCGGAGGCGCGGGCGCTCGAGGCGCACCGGCAGGAGCTGCTGCAGCGCGCGGCCGAGGAGGAGGAGGCCTGCGGGGAGGGAGGAGGAGGAGCAGGAGGAAGAGCCGGACCCGGCCGACTGCCTCGCGGAGGAGCGGCGCGCGGAGGTCACGCCGGAGATGTTCGCCGGGTTCCAGAGGGCAGACAGGGCGCTGGCTCGGCGGGTGAAGACCGCGCTCGTGGGCGCCCTGCTGTCGTACGTGGACGCGCTGCAGGGCGCCGCGCTCGGGCTCGACGTCTTCGCTGCCCTGGCCAAAGACAGGCGGGTCCGCGACGCCTTGGCTGCCCCGGCGGCCGAAGAGCCGCGCCGCGAGGCGCTCGGAGAGGAGGATGAGGAGGAGGAAGGAGAGGAGCAGGAGGAAGAGGAGCTGGAGGAAGAGGAGGAGCAGGAGCAGGAGAAGCAGGAGCAGGAGGAGGGCGACGACGAGCGACGAGAGCAGGAGAAGGGAGACGCAGAGATGGCGGACGCGGACGAGGAGCCGCGGGGCATGGCGGACGAGGAGGAGCTGCCCGCGGGCGTCGGCCAGGAGCACGAGGATTTCGTGCGGTACGTGCTGGCGACCTGCATGCTGTCGTGGGTGCCTGTCTTGCCGAGGTTCTTCGCGGGGGAGGCGCCGGAGGCGGAGCTGCAGCGGCAGGTGGCGGAACTTGAGCGGCTGCGGGACGTCGCCCTGGGGCGCGACGCCGCCACGGCGCAGGACAACGTGGCGCGGTCGCAGGCGATCCGGCGCCTGCGCAAGGCCGACCCCGAGCTGCTGCGCCGCACGCCCGTGCCCAATTCGGACGTGCGGGAGCCCTGGGAGCAGTGGCAGCGCCTGCTCGACCGGCTCGAGCAGGAGGGCGTGGAGCGCGAGGTCTGGGTCTGCTGCCGTCGCGAGCCGCTGCGCTGGCGCGCGCCGCTCCGCGACGACGGCAAACTGGGGCCGGTCCGCGCGCCGCCGCTGCCGTCGCTGGACGCCGCCGAGGGAGAGGTCTGGAGGCCTGGGGAGGTGCGCGAGGCGACTCGCCAGGCGCGGTACGCAGAGCAGGCGCGGCTGGACGGCGCACCTGGCGCCCCGGTGCACGGCAGCGTGCTCCTGCGCCTCGCCTCTGATTTCCTCTGCTACAAGTGCCAGCAGGAGTTCGAGCGCGAGCGGGGCGGAGGGGACGTGATGAGCGACGAGGAGGTCACTTCGTGGTGTGAGAGGCTGCATTTCACGTCGAAGAAGAAGCTGCCCAGTTTGGCGGCGAAGCGCGAGGCGGTGGAAGCGGAGCGCGCCCGCGCCGTGCGGCGAAAGCAGGCGGCCGGTGCGCGGCGAGGGGGGAGAACGGATTCGCTGAGTTCCGCGGTCTGCTGCTGGAGAACGAGTGCTTTCACCAGGACAACTGCGAAGCGAGCGTGAAGCACGACCAGCGACACGCCCTGGAGCCCTGGTACCAGCGCGCGGGGCCCGACGGGAGCAGGCTGGCGCCGTGGCCGCGCGTCTTCGGTATTCCGAAATCGTGGGCCGGCCATGGTGGTGCGTTCTTCTCCGAGGCCGTGGAGTCGGGCTTCCCCGCCGACACGTTCCCCCAGGGGCGGCGCGGCTACTACACGGGCGAGCCGGGCGACGTGCCCGCGGAGCTCTGGCTGTTGCGGGCCTGGTGCCGCGCGCGCGGCGGCGTCGCTCGCATGGGCGACGCCCTGGCCGCGCGCTTGCAGCAGCTCGAGGGCGACCGCGACATCATGTACAGGGTGGAGGCCGCGGAGGGCGCCGGGCGATCCCCGGGGAGTGGCGACCTGAAGCCGCCTGAGTACTTGGCGGACCTGAAGCCGCAGGCGATCCCCGAGTGGCCCGTCTGGCAGCAGCTCCTCAAGCTGAAGCCTCAGGCGGCGCGGCAGGTGGCGACTTTCGTGCGCCGGGAGCGGGCGGGCGTGGGCTTGACGTGGAACCTCGCCGCGGGGCACTGGGACCTGGACCAGCAGCGCCTGCTCGCCGCGCTCGACAGGGATCCCGCGTTGCTCGCCGGGGTGGAGAAGGACGCGGCGCTTACAGACACGGACAGGCGCGCTCTGACTGCTCTCGACGATTTCCGTGCCCGTCACGGCGGTGTCTGGCCGGACGCGTTCGCCGATCGGCGCGGGGAGCCCGATTTCAAGGAAGCGAAGCTCGCGCGGGGTGTTGCAAGTGTGGCGCAGAAGTATTCGCAGGAATTCGTGCGCATCTGGTTGGACCGAACATGCAGCGACTGGCTGCGGCTGGCGGGGTGCGGGGATGAGGTGGTGGGAGGAGGGGCCGGCGGCGACGACTCTTCGGGGGGCGGCGGCGGCGGCGGGCCTTCTTCGGGCAGCGGTGCGGGCGGTGGACCAGCGTCGGGGTCGGGCTCTGGCGCGCGGGGGCCGGGCGACGGTGGCGCGGGCGGCGACGGCGACGGGGGCGCGGGCGGGGGCGCGGGTCGGCTGCTCGGCGGCGGACCCAAGAGGCCAGCTCCCGAGGGCCCAGGGCCGCGGACTCGCGGGGCGGAGAGAAAGGACCAGGAGCGGTTGCAGCAGGAGCGGCTGCGGAAGGAAGAGGAGGAGCGTCTCAGAGGGAAGACAGTGAAGGCAGGGGACGTGGAGGTGAACGTGGCTCTGGATGACCCCCACGTGAGCGAGGAGGGCACCCTGCCGGCGTGGCTCCTGGACCCCGCGCCGTGCGTCGCTGGCAGGTGCCGCGCGCGCGTCTGGCGCCAGCACCGTTGCGTGTCCTTGCTCGCGCAGTGCCGGAATCCTTGCAAAGGCGAAGGGCAGTTCTGTGGGAGCCACAGCAGACCCGAGCAGCGAACTCTCGGGCTGTGGGACCCGGACAAGGGCCACAGCTCCCTGACCCGCGAGTGCCCGGAACGGTACGACATGGCCGTGAAGGAGGCGCGGAAGCGCGAGACGCAGGCCGGCGGCGCCCCGCCCGCGCCGACCCCGGCCATCGCTGCCGCTCGCAAGGCGCGCGTGCCCAGGCTCCAGCCCAAGTATGTGGCCCTCCCGTGTGACGAGCGCGGCCCTCTGCGGGCGTTTAAAGAGGCCCCGGAGGCTCTCCCGCCGTTCCCGTGCCGCCTTTGCGACAAGAACTTCGCCACGCATGCCGGCTTCAGAAAGCACGTGGACGAAAAGCACCACGGGTGGCCGGAGTACAGGAAGCGCCTGTTCTACCTGGCCGAGCAGTGGCCCCAGCAGGACGACGACGTGCGGCCCGTGAGGCCCCAGGAGTGGCGGCAGTGCGTGGAGGCTTTCTCGGAGCACCTCGTCACGGGGTCTCACGACTGGCCGGCCTGCGCAGCGCCCGCCGATTCGGGGGAGGCCGCCGCCGCCGCTGCCGCGCCGGACGCGCCGCGCGCCTGGTGGAAGCCGCCAGGCGCGGACGGGGCCGTGCCGCCCGCGGGCGTGGACATGCCGCCCGTGGACATGGACGCGCTGGGCGCTGCTCCGGCGGCGTCGGACGCCGAGGGGCCCGAGCCCGGGCAGAGTCGCCGCGCCGTGCGCTCGAGGGTCGCCTGCTGCGTCTGCGCTCGTCTCCACTGGGCGGACGAGCTGCAGCGCGTGCACTTCTGGCAGCAGCCGGACGGCGCCGGGGAGCGTTCGCTGCTCTGCGACCAGGTGCCGAAGCCGCCCGCGCGCGCCGAGCTCGAGGCGGCGAGGGGAGAGGCATCCGAGGCCGCGGGCGCGCAGGCGCAGGCCATGCGCCTGACGCAGCGGCAGCGCGCCCACGCGCTGCTGGACCCGGCACGGTACCACGCTCGGTGGCGCTTCGTGCGCGAGGGCCCCAACGGCGTCGAGCGCCCGGGCGGCATCCCCCTCGAGGAGCTGGAGGCGTCCGCAGTGCGCGACCCTGGCCCAGACGGGAAGCTGTGGCTCTTGCACAAGAAGTGCTTCAAGATTGACAGGCGCGAGTCAGACGGGGTGCTCGTGGCCGACGCGAAGCAGAAGGTGCCCATCTGCGCAGGGTGTCACGGCGCGCTCTCCAAGAGGTTGCCCACGATGCCGCCCTGCGCGCTGGCCAACGATCTCTGGATCGGTCGGCTGCCACCGCCGCTGCGGAACCTCACGCTGGGCGCGAAGCTTCTGCTGCCCATCGCGCGGGGCATCGTGCGGCGGTTCAACTGCAAGGCCGATTCTGGCCAGTGGGCTCCAATCGACCAGCAGATCAAGGCGTACGTGGGGAACTTCGTGGCGTTCCCGCAGGCGGACGGCGGTCGGCAGGTGCTGTCGCTGCCGCCGCGGGAGAGCGATCTTGTCGAGTTTGTGCAGATTGTCTTCGCGGGTTCCGATCCCGCCACCCTGCAGAAGGCGCGGTTGGAGGAGCTCGGCGTGCCCCTCGACGATTTCAAGCGCGCTTACGATTACCTCCGCGACACGAACGAGCAGTACGCCGCAGTGCGGTGGGACGAAGAGGCAGCGCGAAACTTTGCGGACCCCGAGGGCGACGGCGATGGCGACGGCTCCTCGCTCCTGGGCCTGCCTCGCTGTCTCGCGGCGTGCGTGGCCGTGGGGGGTGAGGGTGGCGACGCTCGCCAGGAGGGCCCGGCCGATGCCGTGCAGCCCGGCGTGGGCTCGGCCCCGCCGAAGCGGACGAGTGCAGGCGCTGCGAGCGCGGAGGGCGACGCGAACGCGGCGGCAGACGGCGGGGGCGAGGCAGAGGGCGAGGCAGGGGCCAGCGGTGAGGACGCTACTGGCGCTGGTGGGGAGGATGCAGAGGGCGACGAGGGCGAGGCTGGCGAGGGAGAGGGCGGCGAGGGTGTCGAAGAAGGCGAGTACTGCGCCGCCGTCGCGGACGCCGACATTATGGCCGATCTGGACAAGCAGTGGGCGAATGTGCACCTCAGCCTCCAGAGGGCGGAGGAGATTGCGCGCGAGAAGCAGCGCGCGGAGGCAGAAACGCGGCAGTTCGACGGCATGGAGAATTTCCAGGACCGAGATCTCGACCGGCGCTTGGCGGAGGCCGCGGAAGAGGCCCGCAAGGCTGCGAAGTTGCTCACCAACTGCAAGAAGGAGGCGCTCACAAAGAAGTTGGAGCAGACGGAGCAGAAGATTCAGGCCACGCGGCCTCCTCCAGGAGTTGCCGGGAAGCGCGCGGCCGGCGGCGGCGGCGGCGGCGGCGCGCCGGCCGGGGGCGCCGAGGCCGGGGGGGCGAGGCGCGCGGTGCGGGTCGTCGTGCCCACTGGAACCGAGCCTGTCAGCATGTTCTCGCCCGGCTTCTGGAGCGCCTTCGACCCTGTCGCGTTTCCGTATGGGGACGGCGTCTTCGGACTCGAGAGGGACGCAAAGTTGACGTACGACGAGTGGTGCCGGTGCCTCATGGCTCGCGAGGAGCTCGAGTACGTGGTCCCCGACGACGTCTCGGCGCCCGACGCTGCGCGGGCGCCCGCGCCCGACGCTGCGAAGGCGCCCGCCGCGTCTGAGTCGCCCGTGCCGCGCTGGCGTCGCCACGCAGACCTGCTCACGGCCCAGTATTGCCTCTGGCGCAGAAAGGCAATCATTCAGTCGGCCAGGTTATTCGTGCGCAAGCACCGCCTCGGGGAAAGCATCGCGGACCTGGCCGCTTTGACGCCGGAGGATCTGGCGCTGGTCGTGGCCGAGCTCGGCAGGGGGGCGGGCCTGAAGCAGGCCCTGGGCCACGAGGGCGTGCCCCGGAACGTCAAGAGCGCGCTGCGCAGCATGCTGCTCAGCAACCGCGATGTCGTCGGCTCCGACGCGCACCGGACCACGCTGCGGCACATCAGTACCAGCTACACCCGGCTCTTTGGTCCGCCCCTGGTGTTCACGACGCCGAACATCGCGGACACTCGGAATCTGATGGTGTCCCTGATGTACGAGGGCGCCTCCGTGCAGCAATGGCGGCTGCTGGAGGAGACCTCTCCCGTGATGCCCTCGACGCGGGAGATGCTGCGGCGGGTGGCCGCAGACCCGGTGTCGCAGGCCATGGTCACGAACCTCATGCTGGAACTGTTCCTGGAGCATGTCGTCGGCGTCACGCCGCAGCGCGGGGCCACGGGCGTCTCCGACGGCGTGGCCGCCACGGGGGCGTGTGGAGCGTTCGGGCTCGTCCGCGCGTACTTCGGCCCCGTGGAGTCGCAGGGGCGCGGCGGCATCCATCCGCACATCCACCTGTGGCGCCTGCACCCGATGACTGGCGCGTTCCTCGCGAAGCTGCGCTCGGGGGACGTCGAAGGCCTCGAGGGGCGTCTGAGGAAGTGGAGGGAGGCCGTGCTCGCCCGGGTCGGCAGCGTGCAGTTCGACGCGGCGGAGGAGGTGGGCCGGCAGCTGGGCTTGGACGGGCGGGGCGGGCGGGAGTGGCTGCCGCCGCTTCCGCTCGCCCCGCGGGATCGACGTCTCGCGTTCGCGGACGGGAAGCTGGAGGAGGACGACCTCTCCTTGCAGTACCATACGATCGCTGGCGCTTCGCGCCGTCAGCTCGGGAAGCTTCTCAAGCCGGAGTACGACGCGGGGCGCCGCTCTGTCCGTGATGACAAGAAATTGTCCACAGAAGAGCTGCGGAACGAGGTTGCGGCCATGATGAAGATCGATCTCGGAGAGGAGCGAGCGATGCTGCAGGAGCAGCCCGCAATTGAGGGTCCGCGCCGGCAGCGCCCGTTCGCGCCGTGTGCAGATCCAGAGCCCGATCCCCATGAGCAGCGGGCACAGTACCCGGCGGTCTTTGGCGAGCCTCTCACGGGTGCGCACGTGACGCTGCAGCCGCAGTACCGCCGCAAGCCTGCGTACCGCGAGCGCGCGGGCGGCACCGCGGCCATGCACTTTGCGGACCGCCCGGACGAGGAGGCGCGCACCTGGGCGGGCTGCTTCGCGCGGGACGCGCGCAAGTGTATCATCCGTGGCCACCTGCACAGGTGCGGTCCCACGTGCTGGAAGCACAAGACGAACGACGATGTGCCTCAGCACTGCAAGGTGTGCCGGCTTGGCTTCTACCACGAGTACGAGACTGCGGTGTACAGCCACCCGTCCAGGAAGCGCCCGGCCGCCTCTCTCGTCTGGCGGCGCCTGCGCAAGGGGAAGGATTTGGTGCTTCCGGAAGGTGCGAAGGTTCAGTACGCGTGCGGCCCGTTGGAGGAGGGGCAGTGGAACCCGCCTGGCGAGCGCCTGGATCTGGGCGACGTTCCGGCTGAAGGCTACGGCCCGTGGGCGCACCGCTGCAACCGGTACGGCAGAGCTGGTCGCGTCGACGTGGTGCGGTACCACCCGTACCACGGGAGCACGAACCCTGTGGGCCAGGTGTGTCTGCGGAGCAACCTGGACGTCCAGTGTCTGGACCGCGTGGTGCTCGACCTGCCCGGCGACGACAGCGTCGGGGGCGCGTCCGCGGCCGACGTCGACCCGGCCGTGCCGCCGCCTCCGGAGCCTGGTGCGTTCGCCGAGCCGGTCGGCGACGCGTCGGAGGCGCTGGCTGGGGCCGAGACTGGCGGCACCGGTTGCGACGAGGGCGCCGGGCAGAGCGGAGGTTCCACGGACTCAGGGGTGTCGGCCGCAACTCAGGGCGTGGGCGGAGCGGGCGAGGGGTCGGTGCGCGCGCCTGCGGCGGGGGGGGCGCGCCTGCCCGTGGGCCGCCGCCTCGGCCTGCCCAGGGGAGGCGGCTTGCTCGGCGGGGCGCCGACCACCACGATGGACGATCCCGACGCGGGGGACATCTGGGACATGGGTGGGGGCGATGACGATGTGTTCGATTTGGTCGATGCGTATGACCTGGGTCCGCCGCCTCCGCCGACGCCGGAACAAAGCGGCGTAAAGCAGGCAGTCGGGCCGGCAGATCCACAGGGCGAGGACACCGCGAGCTTCTGCGCGGCTTCCTGTTACGACGGCAGCCGGCCCGGGTTCGTGTTCAAAAAGGGGGAGCAGGGCCTGGGCTACTACAGCGACCTGCGCGCGGAGCGCGAGCTGGCAGAATCAGCCGTCGAGACAGAGCCGAGGTCGCGGGCGCCGGGCCGCGCCGCATCGAGCGCGGCCTCTGGCGGCCCTGCATCGCGCGCGCCTGCCTCGCCCGCCGCCTCCGCCTCAGCTGCTGGCGCGAGCGGCAGCGGTCCGCCGGGCAGCCTGCGGGAGCACGTTTTGCACTCCCTGGAGGCCGTGTTCATGGACGCCATCAATATGGCGCACTACCAGACGGACTACACGACCAAGGCGGGGCCGATCGCGGGAGACCTCGGAGTGCTGCACGCGCAGAGCACCGGGTTGGAGTGGCTCCGACTCCAGCAGAGGGCGGAGCGGGAGGCGGATGAGGCGGCGGAGGAGGAGGGCAAGGAGGACGTCGACGGGGCCCGGGCCGCTGCTGTCGCTCGTCGCAGCGGCTGGGGCGGAGTGCTCGACTCTGCCAGGCGAACAATCATCAAGCTCACGACCAGCTCGCACCGGGCGCTCCTGAAGAAGTTGCCCGAGATGATGTTTCAGATGCAGTATGGCCACGAGTGCTACTGCTCCCATGACACCTGGACTCTGTATTGCAAGGGGATCGTGGCGCTGGCGTTCCAGGCAAGCCACGCCGTTCACGAGAAAAGGGACGACTTCTGGACCGACCCCCGCGCAGAGGACATCGAGGTGGACCAGCCGGCCGCGGGAGAAGAGGACGGCGAGGGGGGGGGCGGTATCATGGATGCGCTGGGCGAGGGGCGCGCAACGCTTCGCGCCGAGGTCGTCAACGGCGTCGTCGGGGAGGGCGCGGGTGCCGGTGCTGCTGGGGAGGGCCAGCCCGAGCAGGAGCAGCAGCAGCAGGCCGTCGAATACCGGGCACGGCAGGAGCACGACATGAAGATGGACTGGCTGCATCGCGGCGACAGGGAGCCCCTGAAGTCCATGGGCATGTACCATTACGCCATGTACGTGTACACAGCTCAGGCCAACCCGCTCCACTTCGACGCGCAGGACTTCGAGACGTACGCGTTCGCAGACTCGCACCCGGCCGCCGCCTCCCGAGTGCAGAAGCTCCGCGTCGGCGCGCCGTTCAGGGTGCCCAAGTTCTTCGGCTTCGCGATGCCTTCGAAGGAGAAAGAGGAAGAGGTGAACGCGCTGTTCAAGTCGGTGATTTTTCGCCCGTTGCAGCCGGCTGAGAAGGGGGCGGCAGCCTGGGCGCCCTACAGGGCCGGTGTCGACGCGTCCGGGAAGCATAAGCCTGCCTGGGAGGAGTGGTGGGCGAAGCAGGTGGCGTTGTCCAGGCAGTACGAGCTTTGCGAGCGGCGAGCTGGAAAGTGGTTCACGATCGAGGACATCGATCTGGATCGCGGCTCCGAGGAGGGCCCGGGCCATTTTGCACAGCGCCCCAGCGCCGCCGAGTTCATGGCGCGCTGGACCGTCCAGGTCGCGACGAACCTCGACGTGGAGGCGGAGGCGAAAGGGCGGCCGCGAATCAAGACTCGTCCGGAGGCCAAGGACTTTGTGTACTCTGAGCTGCAGCCAGCGGAGAATCGGCCTGCCGGGGAGGCGGACGAGGAGGAGGGGGCGGGCGCCGGTGGCGGAGCCTTCGACGGTTTTGCTGAGGAGGTGGACGAGGGCGAGGCGGACGAAGCGTGGGCGGCGCACCGACAGAAGGCCAGGTTCGCCGTGCCGGATAGCGAGGTGCCCGCGGTGGCCCAGTTGGAGCAAATTCGTGGGTCGTCACAAAGCCTGGTCTATAAGAACATCTTCCTTGAGGGTTATGCGAGAGACCATAAGCCGCAGCCTGCTGCCGCGAGTACTGGAAGGCAGACCGGATTCGGTGGTCTCGACTTGGGCGACTCTCAGTTCGAGGAAGGCAAAGCACAGCAGAAGGAGGCGTTCCGATACAGGAAGAAGGGAGCTGAGGGCTTGCCTGGGGATGGCGACGGGGGGGGCGGCCTCGCGGGTTCGGCGCCTGCCGCGCTCGTGCCTGGTCGGCCGCCGGCGCCCGCGGTTGCCGGCGACGAGAAGCGGCCGCCGCGGGCGCGCGACATCGCGCAGAGGCTGTTGGACGAGTGGGCGACCAGGGCGGACAACCCGGTGACGTTCAATAAGGAGCAGAAGGCGGTGGTCGCCCTGGTCGTGGGCCAGGTGGAGGCCATCGTGGCATACGAGGAAGATCTGCGCAGCGGAAAAAGCCCCAAGCCGGTGGAGCAGATGGCTCTCCTGTTGCACGGGGAGGGCGGGACGGGGAAGACGGAGGTGGTGAAACTGCTGCGGCGTCTGTTCGCCGAGGTGTTCGGCAAGGGATCGGAGATCGCCGTGGCCTCGTCGAACAGCGCTGCGCGCGTCATCGGGGGGGAGACGATCCACAGCGGCTTCGGGCTGAGCGGGCAGCAGGCCTTGACCATCGCTAGGCTCTCCGGGCAGAAAGTCGAGGATGATTTCGTGGACCGCATGAACGCTCTCAAGGCCGTCATCGTGGAGGAGGTGTCCATGGTGCCGCCTGCGCTTCTCGGCGCTGCATCGTTTCGCATGTGCAAAGCCCGGAAGGCGACGCACAATTGCGACGTGGACCTGTACATGGAGCGGGGACACATGTTCGGGAAGGCTCCGATTGTCATGTTCCTGGGTGACTTTTATCAGCTGGGCCCTGTGAGCGGCAAAGGCAAGAGGTCTTCCCTGCTGCAGCGTGAGGCACCCGACCAGTGGGTTCACGTCCGCAATGGGCAGTCGATATTCTTGGACGGCGTGACCCACGCGATGTTTCTGTACGAGACGCACCGCTTCAAGGACAGGCTCGTTACTCCGCACGCGCCCTGCCCTTTCATGCCGGGGTTCTTGAAGACCATGAGGGAGGGCAAGAAGTTCACGGCCGAGCAGAAAAGGGTGGTGCAAGGGTGGGTGGTCCGACCCGGTAAGAACGACAAGCGGCTGCAGGACCCCGCTGTCAAAGACGGGTTCGAGATGGGCATCGCCTGGGAGGCCGTGCACAGGCAGATGCAGTATCGGGCCGTGCGAGAGGCCAGGGAGAAGGGGCAGATGCTGCTGTACGTACAGGCCGTGGACTTGCCCCCAGCCCCCACGGCCTTCGGTGAGGAGCATTACAAGGCCATGCTGCAGGTGCCGAACGTGAACAACACTGGTCACCTCATCGGCATGTGCCCGCTGTACATCGGCATGCGTGTGCGGCTGACCGTGAAGTTGTCGGCGAAGCACCAGATCGTCCAGGACGCCGTGGGGGTAGTCAAGGACGTGCGGTTCCACCCGCGAGAGTTCGAGACGCCGGGCGCGGATTGGCGCGAAAAGAAGACTCACGACGCCCACAGGCTCGGTTATTATCGATGCAAGCGTTTGCCTCGCGGTGTCCTCGTCAAGTTTGATGACTTCACGGAGGACCTAGGGTTCGGAGCAGGGGTCGTGCAGATCGCGCCGCACAGGGCGTCCTGGGAGTGGAACCATCACTACTACGAAGACGATGGCGAGCGAAAGCTTCGGAAGGTGAAGGTTACGAGGTACCAGATCCCGTTGCTGCCAGAGAAAGTTCGCACCGTGCAGACGGCGCAGGGCTTGGGCATGGATGCGGCCACCATGGTGCTCCAGAAGCCCATGAACATGGGCGCCGATGACTGGTGGCTGCACCTGTACGTCATGCTCAGTCGCGTTCGCGTGGCCCATCGCGTCCTCGTCTACAACCTGCCGCCCTGGGAAATCCTGCAGCGGGGCCCGCCCCAGTACGTCCGCGAGGGGGTCCAACGCTTCGAAAGCAGGATTTTCAAAGCGAGTTACGAAATCGCCAAGCAGAGGGCGCAGGAGTACGGCTGGGACGTGGGGGATGGGCCCGCGGGACGGGGCAACCCGGAGTCGAGCTCGGCGCCCGCGCCGCCGACGGTGCCTCGGGCGTCGCCGCCAGGCCCGCCTCGCGCCGTGGGGAGCTCAGCGGGCGTCGGTGACGAGGTGGGCGACGACGACGACGACGACGACGCCACTGGATCAGCGCCTTCGGACGGGGAGGTGGCCCCTGCGGCGTCTGTGCAGACGCCTCTGCCCTCGCACGCGCTGCGCCCGGGCCAGGCTCTGACGGTGCCACCGGCATACATTGCGCCCGACGCAGGGCCTGCGGGGCGGGGCAGGGGCCGCGGCCGCGGCGGCGACGCGACGGCGACCGCAGATGCGGCGGCGGCACCGTCCACTGGGAGCGCTGCTTCGCGGGGGCGTGGGCGCGGGGGTGCCGGCCGCGGCGCCGGTAGGGGCACCGTCGTGCCGAGGGATCTTTGGGGGGAAATGTTTCGCACGGCGGCGACTGTTGGCGATGGTGCAGAGCCGCCAGAGCTGCGCCCGCTGGACCGGGATCTGTGCATGGCAGCTTACGGCGTGTCCCAGGAGGAGGTCACCAGGGAGCTGCAGTGGCACTGCGGCCGCGGCTCTGGCGTGGGCATCGCAAACCTCGGCAATACTTGCTTCGTGAGCTCAGTCGCGCAGGTGCTGCTGCGCCTGGCTCCCTTCCGTCGGCTTCTCCACGAGCACGGCCGGTGCCCTCTGGGTGCAGACTCTTGCGCGGCGTGCGCGCTCGGAGCTCAGGCCGCGGCTCTCTCTGTCCAGGGGGTCGACGCCGTCGCGCCACTCGCTATAGCCGCGCGCAAGGGGCTCTTTGGTGAGCGAGAATTTGCAGAATTCGATCAGCAAGGGAGACCGAAGCAATGCGACGCGTCAGAGTTCTTCCTGGCCGCCCTCCATGCCGTTACCGCGGCCGAACACCCCGTTTGCACCGCAGGGGGGGCTCACGGGCAGCGCAGTGTGCTCCAGCAGCACGTCTGCGGCATTGCGTTTCGGCAGCGGAGGCGATGCGCCGCGTGCACAGCAAGTTCGGACAAGGGGGAAATTAAGACGTTTCTCAAGGTGGTGCCTTCCGAATTGCTCGGCCCCGACTACCGGGGGCCGTGCGATCTGGAGGAGTTGATCCGGCTGGAATTAAGGCATGTCGGTGAGCCAGGGCAAGGATGTCCGGCGCACGCTCACCTCGATGATGCTCAGAGGGCGGCGGCCGGGGTCTGTCAAGGCATCAGGGTATATACAGGCAATCGCTGGGAGCGGTCGCCGCCCGTGCTCTTCGTGATCGTGCAGCGGGTGATAGGCGAGTGGTACGACAGACGCCCTGTGCGCTTTCCTCAGATTCTGCGGCCTGTGGATTCCGAGTGCGAGTACGATTTCTCGGGGGTCGTGGTGCACCAGGGCGAAAGCGCGACGAGCGGACACTACTATGCGTATGCATCCGTGGGCGTGAACGAATACGCCAAATTCGACGACAGTACTGTCCACCTCCAGACTTGGGCGCAGATCGCCAGAAACCACCAGGTGCACATGGGCGCGTATGTGTTTGCGTATGTGCGCAGGGCGGGTCCGCGGGGCGGAGGCGGCGGGCGCGCGGCGGCGGGGTCTGCGGGGGGCGCCGGCGGCAGCGCTGGTGCGGGACCGTCTGGTGCGCCGCCGGCTCCGCCGACTGCGCCTCTCGGGCATGCAGGCGGGCGCGCGGCGGGGTCTGCGGGGAGCGGCGATGGCGGCGGCGGCGCTGCTTCCAGCACGTCTGCCGCGCCGTCTGCGCCGCCGAGTGCGCCCGCCGGGCAGCAGGCGTCGGGTGGCGAGCCACCGGGCAAGCGGCGTCGGGCGGGTGGCGGGGATCCTGGCGCTGGCGACGGGGACCCCGGCGCTTCGGGGCAGCCGCAGCCGCCGTTGCGCAGGGGCAAGAAGCGCGGGCTGTCCCCGCCTGCTCTGGGCAGCACGGGCGGCGAGGACGACGACGCTGGCAGGGCCTCGGGCGTCCCGTCCGCGGGCCCGGCTCCTGCCGCGGTCGAGCCAGGCGTGGGGGCGCCACCTGCCGACCGCGAGTGGCATCGCTTTACGCCGAAGACGATCGATGAAAGGAAATGTTTGGCTCGTACTTGGGGGGATGGAGTGGGTGCGCAGTGCCGCAGTTTCCCCGCGGAGGGATGCGGCGTGTTCTGCAAGAGGCACTTCGGCCAGCAAGGGGCAAAGGGGTGGCATGGGCGCGTGGACGGGGCAATCCCGGAGGCAAAGTTGAAGGAGTTCCAGGAGCGAGCGGCGCGCAGTGCGTCGGGCGCTGTTTCTGCGCCGGTGGTTCCAGCGGCGGGGACCCTGCCCGAGGCTTCGCCCGCGGCTGCGCCTCCAGAGGTGTTCGCCCAGGGCGGCTTCGAGGGTGCGCGAGAGGCCGCCGCGTCCGAGGGTGCTGGGGATGCTGGCGCGCACTGTGGGGCTTCGGCCCCGTCAGTGGGCGGTGGAGGCGGGGCGACGACGAGGATTGTGGCTGGCGTTGTCGTTCGTGTGGGCGCCGGCGCTGGCACGGCGTCCACCGAACCGCCGCGCCCTCAAGCGCGCCCGCGCATCGCCACAATCGGGATTCCGGACGTGGAGGCTCACGAGAAGGCGCAGCAGGCGAGGGAGGCGGAGACCGCGCGCAGGCGACGCGAAGAGGGCGAACGGGGCCGCGTGACAGACAGGACAGGCGTAGACCTACCCCGCTCTGATCCACACAGGTTGGGATGAGATCGCCCCTCCATGGCCGCTTGCCAGGGCGTCCCTCATTGAGTGTGCGGGCGTGCGTTTGTGTATTCGTGTGTGTGTGTGTATGTGTGTCTGTGTGTCTTAGTGTGCGCGTGTATGTCCGCGTGTGCACTTGAGACCCGCGCTCGCGCCTGCGACGCGGCGCGCTTCCTGAGGAAACGTGCATCCTTGTGTGTGCGTGTGTGTGTGTGTCTGTGTGCGAGCACGGCGCTGGCACCCCCGCCGCCCCCTTCCCCCTTCTCCCCCCCCATCTCTTCGGCGCTCCGCGAGGGCGGAGTGGCTGGAGTGGAGGGAGGGCCGGCCCCAACATGGGGCGGTGCCTCCCCCCTCCGGAGCGCCGGCGGGGTGGGCGGTGGCGCTTGGGGGCGGCTGGGGGGCGCGGGGGTAGAGTGCGCTGCTTAGTCGGGGAATGGGTCTGTCACCGCGTTGTCGTCTGTGCGTGGTTAGCCGCGGGTGTTCGCGATTGCGTCTGTGTGTGCGCTGTGTGTGTGTGTGTGTTTGTGGTGGTGGTGGTGGGGGGGGGCTCGCGCGTGTCTCGTATGTGTGTGTGTGTGTGTGTGTGTGTGTGTGCGCGACCGTGTGTGCGTGTGCGCGTGCGTGTCTGGGTGCTCGCGCGTGTGTGTGCGTGTGTGTGTAAACGTTTGCGTGTGTTTATGTCTGTGTGTCTGTGTGGCTGCATGTCCTCAAGCTCCTCAAGCTGTGTGTCAGATTTGTGGCTGCATGTGTCTGTGTGTCTGTCAGGCTGCATGTGTGGCTGCATGTGTCTGTGTGTCTGTGTGGGTTCTTGTGTATATATGTGTGTTTGCGTGTGCGCGTTTGCGCGTGTGTGTGTGGACCTTTGCGTGTGTGTGTGTGTGCGTGTGTGTGCATGTGTGTATGTGCGCATGTGTGTGGAGCATGCTGGCGTACGTGTGTGCTCTTGTGTGCTAGTCTGTGTGTGTGTGTGCGTGTGCTTGCTTGTGTGATATCCTCTTTGCCATCCTGTTCGTTGTTCGTCTGCGCATGTGCGTGTGCGCGTGCGTGCGCGCGGTGCTGCCGCCGTCCGCGCGCCCCCCACCCCTCCCCCCTCCCCCCCCTCTGGCGCTCCGCGAGGGCGGAGTGGTTGGAGCGGAGGGAGGGCCGGCCCCAAAATGGGGCGGTGCCTCCCCCCTCCGGAGCGCCGGCGGGGAGGGCGGGGGTGCGTGGGGGCGGCAGGGGAGCGCGGGGGGGGGGGGCCGAGTTGGCTGCGGTGCGTGCGTCATCGTGTGGTCGTCAGTGCGTAGGTTTCCATGGATGCTTGCGTGTGCGTCTGTGTGCGTGGGTTGTGCGTGCGCGAGTGTGTGTGTGTGTGTGTGCGTGTGTGCGTGTGGGTGTTTGTGTGTGCCCCCGTGTGTCTATGTGCTTGTGTGATCCGTGTGCGTGTGCGCGTCCCTGTGTGTATGTGAGATGTGCTGTGTGTTCGTGTGTGCGCGTTTGCGCGTGTGTGTCGCCCTTTGCGCGTGGATGTGTTGCGTGTGCGTGTGTGTGTGAGTGTGTGCGTGTGTGTGTGTGTGTGCGTGTGTGTGTGTGTGGAACATGCTGGCGTATGTGTGCGTTCTTGTGTATGTATATGTGTTTGTATGTGTGTGTGTGTTCGTGTGTGCGTGCTTATGTGCGTGTGCTCGTTTGTGTGAGTGCCTCTTTGCTATCCGGGTTTTGGACGCTGCCAATACCTCGTAGAGCTCTTCGAAGCAGAGCTAAGAGGAATTCGGCCGCAGGCTGGAGCTAGTCGGCCGACCGCGCATTAAGAGACAATGTGTTAACTTTGGGTCGAGTTTCAAATGTTTGTGCAAAATTTGAAAATTCGTTTAGAGAACGGGTATTTTTCTCACGTGTAGTAGGTTATGCCGCGACTGACAGTTAAATTCTCAGGTCCGTAGCTGCAATATTACTATCAAAACACTTGCTGGAACCGACGGCCGTTTCGAGTCACCTTGACGCGCATTAACGGTTTCTGTACTTATCTCGGGATATAGGACAGCTGCAGAGCTGATGCTTACAGAACCAAGGAGGAATCATGAGGCGCGTTCGCCATCTTGATCTCAGCTCGATCGGGTAACTTTGAAGGTCAAAAAGCACACTGGCGGGATTGGCCGTTTCGAGTCATCTTGATACGCGTTGTCGGTATTTTGTACTTAACTCGTGCTGTAGGACAGCTACAGAGCTTGTAAGCACTCAGAATCATCAGGCGCGTTCGCCTGTTCTATCGAGAGGTCTGAACTCGGTCTGCTAGCCGAGCTAGGTCCGCAAACTTATTCGTAATATTCGAGTCAACTTGATACGCGTTGTCGATATTTTCTACTTAACTCGAGCTCTAGGGCAGCTTCAGTGCTGGTAAACACGCCTATCGCACGCAGAATCATCAGGCGCTCGCCTGTTGAATCGATAGGTCTGAACTCCGTCTGCTAGCCGAGCTAGGTTCGTAAACCTATTCGTATTATTCGAGTCAACCTGATCCAAATCCAGCTCTAGGCCAGCTCTAGGCCAGCTACAGTGCTGGTGAGCTCACCTATGACACTCAGAATAATGAGGCGCGTTCGCCTGTTCAATCCAGAGCTCTGAACTCGGTCTGCTGTACGATCAGAATCACGAAACTGTTCGTATTCTTCGAGTCATCTTGAGAGCTACTGTCGGCGTTCTGCACTTAGCTCGGGCTGCAGGGGGCTTCAGGGCGGATAATTACAGGAATCGATTCGGAGACATGAGACGCGTCCGTCTGTCGCATTCAGAGGTCTGAACTCGGTCTGACACTCGAGTTGGGCTAAACAACCATTCGTTCTCTGCAATTTTTTCGATATTATATGTTGTCAGGAAGCTCTACGAGTCCCCCGGCGGTAACCAAGGTTGACGGTTTACCGCCGGCGCCCAGTTATTGCTGGAAGCTTAAGAGTAATTCCGGGCGGCTGGAGAGCTAGTTGGCAACAAAAATCTCGACGGACCTTCTGACTTTTGGTCGTTCAAAATTTTGTTCTCGAAATTTGACAATTCGTTAGAGCTCTAGTATTTTTCTCATGATATTCGATCTTTTTCCCGCTCGCCATCTTCATCTCAGCTCGATCGGGTAACTTTGAAGGCCAAACAGCAGGCAGGCGGGAACGACTGTTTCGAGTCATATTGATACGCGTTGTCGGTATTTTCTACTATACTGGAGCTCTGGGGCAGCTACAGTAAGCACACCTATCGTACTCAGAATCATCAGGCGCGTTCGCCTGTCCAATCGGGAGGTCTGAACTCGATCTGCTAGCCGAGCTAGGTCTGCAAACCTAATCGTATGATTCGAGTCAACTTGATACGCGTTGTCGGTATTTTCTACTTAATTCTATTATTCGAGTCAACTTGATACGCGTTGTCGGTATTTCCTACTTAATTCGAGCTGTAGGGCAGCTACAGTGCTGGTAAGCACACCTATCGCACTCAGAATCATCAGGCGCGTTCGCCTGTTCTATCGAGAGGTCTGAACTCGGTCTGCTGGCCGAGCTAGGCCCGCAACCTATTCGTATTATTCGAGTCAACTTGATACGTGTTGTCGGTATTTTCTACTTAACTCGAGCTGTAGGGCAGCTACAGAGCCTATAGTCACAGAAAACGATTGGGAATCATCGGGCGCGTTTGTCTGTTCTATCGAGAGCTCTGAACTCGGCCTGCTGCCCGAGCTAGGTTCGCGAAACTATTCGTATTGTCCGAATCCTGTAAAAAGTGCTCTCAATTTTCTGCACTCAACTCGTGCTGGGGGAGGGCTACAGTGCTGCGGGTCATAGAAATCGATTCGCACACATCAGGCGCGTTCGTTAGTCGATTCGAGAGCAGAACTTGTTCTGCTGCTCGAAACAGGTCCGCGAAACTATTGTATTATTCGAGTCATCCTGAGAGATGCTCTCGGTTTTCTGTACTTAACTCGGGCTGCAGGGGGGCTGCAGGGCTGGTAATCAGATGAGTCGATTCGCAGACATCAGACGCGCCCGCCTGTCGCATTCAGAGGTCTGAACTCGGTTCGATACTCGAACTGGGTTGCGAAACTGTTTGTTCTTTTGTTTTTTTCCCACACTATATACTGTCAGGAAGCTCTACGAGTCTCCCGGCGGTAAGAAAGGTTGACGGTTTACCGCCGGCGCCCAGTTGGCCAGGAAAATCTCGACGGACCTTTTGATGACTTTTGGTCGGTTGAAAATTTTGTTCTCAAAATTTGACAATTCGTTAGAGCTCTAGTATTTTTTCCCATGATATTCGATCTTATTCCCGCTCGCCATCTTGATCTCAGCTCGATCGGGTAACTTTGAAGGCCAAAAAGCAGGCAGGCGGGAACGGCCGTTTCGAGTCAGCTTGATACGCACTGTCGGTTTTCTCAAGATAACTCGAGCTTCAGGACAACTACAGAGCTGGTTAGCACAGCTAATGCATTCAGAATGATCAGGCGCGTTCGCCTGTCGAATCCAGAGGTCTGAACTCGGTCTGCTAGTCGAGCTAGGGTCGCAAACCTATTCGTATTATTCGAGTCATTGTAGCAGACACTCTCGGTTTTTCGTATTCAACTCGATCTGTAGGGCAGCCATAGAGCTGATAATCACAGAAATTGATTGAGAATTATCAGGCGCGTTCGTCTGTTGAATCAAGAACTCTAAACTCTGCCTGCTCCCCGAGCTAGGTTCACGAACCTATTGATATTGTTCGAGTCATCTTGAGAAGTGTTCTCGGTTTTCTGTAGTTAAATCGTGCTGGGGGAGGGCTACAGTGCTGCTGGTCACAGGAATCGATTTCGAGACATCAGGCGCGTCCGTTCGTCGAACCGAGAGCTCGGAACTCGGTCTGCTGCTCGAACGAGATCCGCGAACTTGTTGTATTATTCGAGTCACCCTGAGAGGTACTCTCGATTCTGCACTTAACTCAGGCTGTATGGGGGGCTGCAGAGCTGGTGATCACAGGGATCGATCCGCAGACATCAGACGCGTCCGTCTGTCGCATTCAGAGTTCTGAACTCGGTTTCATACTCGAGCTGGATTGGAAAACTGTTCGTTTGTTTTGTTAGAGTCATCTTGAGAGGTCTATAATCGCTTGGGCTGAAAAACTAGTCGTTCTCTGAAATTCTTCTCCACATTATATGTTGTCAGGAAGCTCTACGAGTCCCCCGGCGGTAAGAAAGGTTGACGGTTTACCGCCGGCGCCCAGTGAGCGTGGCTTCCTAGCGTTCGCAATACGCGTGTCTCCAGGGTGCGCGAAGCGCTTCGGCAGAGCTTCGAAAGAGCTTCGGCAGTTCTTCCAGGCTCCTAGGCAGATCTTCCTTGCGCTTTTGCAGGGCCCCACGCATCGTAGCCGGCGCCGCCCCTGCTAGCGTCTCCTGCGAGGTTTCCAGTGTCGCGCATCGTTTCAGGCGGCCTGGCAGAGGTTCCCGTGCGGCGTTCCGCGCTTGGCTTCGCTATCCGGGTTTGGGACGCTGACAAGGGACGCTCACAAGTTTAAGTACCTCGTAGAGCTCATCGGCATCGATAAGCTAGAGGAATTCCGGCGCGGGCTGGAGCTAGTTGGTCGACCCGGTCTTAAGAGACAAAGTGATGACTTTGGGTCGGTTTTGGTAAGATTTGAAAGATATTTGATAATTCATTTTTATAAACCAGATTTTTCTCACGTGTAGTGGATTATGCCGCGTCTGCCAGTCAAATTTTCAGGTCCGTAGCTGCAATATTACTATCGAAAGACTTGCAGGAACCGCTTTTGGATGGAGACCGAAAAATCGTAATATTTTGAATTTTTCGCCTCTCGCTTTAGAAGCTGCCTTCATGTTTTCCGAGGATCGCTGTGCAAGGAAAGAGCTCTACGAGGTGCCCGGCGGTAACCTGGGCAAGGAAGAGGTCTCCGCTGCAGAGTGCGTCATTGCGGCACTCCCACGGGTTTTGCAGGCCTATTTCAGCGATAAGTTGTGTGATTGATGATTCTCTTTTGTGTGTTGCCTTCTTGCGTGCACACATTGTGTTGATGTACACGCACCTTATAAGAGCTGCCAGAGGCTACCGCCTAAGCCGCCCCCCACGCGCTTGGCGTGGTGAGGCTTTCGCCTTAGCCGCTCGGTGGCCCGCGTTTGGCGTGCCCGCCCGCCTCGGACTGGACGGGGCCCTAGGGCCCGTGTGTCCGCGAAACGAAAAACCTGGTTGACGGTTTACCGCCGGTTCCCAGTATATGTGTTTGTATATGTTGTGCTTATGACTCGTAGAACTTCCCTAAGGTAGTTGCTGGAAGCTTAAGAGTAACTCGTAGAGCTTTTCTCAGCAAGTTATTGCTGGAAGCTTCGAGTAATTTCGGCGCGCTGGAAAGCTAGGATCTCGACGGAACTTTTGGTGACTTTTTGTCGGTTGAAAATTTTTCGAAATCTGAACATTCATTAGAGCTCTTTTATTGACTTTTCCCGTGATATTCGATCTTATTCCCGCTCGTCATTTAATATCAGCTCGATCGGATAGCTTTTCAGAATCATTAACCGTGTTTGCCTGTTGAATCTAGAGGTCTGAACTCGGTCTGCTAGCCGAGCTAGGTCTGCAAACCTATTGGTATTATTTTGGTCAGCTTGATAGGCGCCCTCGGTTCTGTGTACTTAATTAACTCGGGCTACAGGACAGCTACAGAGCTGGTAAGCACACCTATCGCATTCAGAATCCTTAACCGTTCGCCTGTTAGATCTAGAGGTCTGAACTCGGTCTGCTAGCCGAGCTAGGTCTGCAGACCTATTGGTATAGTTTGGGTCATCTTGATAGACGCCTTTAGCTAGGTCTGCAGACATATTCGTATCATTTTGGTGATCTTCAGACGCCCTCGGTTTTCTATACTTAACTCGAGCTCTAGGGCAGAGAGCTCATTGTTACAGAAATCGATTGGGAATCATCAGGCGCGTTCGTGCGTCGAATCGAGAGCTCTCTCGGCCTGCTTCCCGAGCTAGGTTCGCAAAACTATTCGTATTGTTCGAGTTATTCTGAGAAGTGCTCTCGGTATTCCGCACTTAACTCGTGCTGGGAAGGGCTACAGTACAACAAGTCACGGAAATCGATTCTGAGACATCAGACGCGTCTGTCTGTCGAACCCAGAGCTCGGACTTCGGTCTGCTGCTCGAACTAGGTCCGCGAAACTATTGTATTGGAGGTGTTTATTTTTTGTTAGAGCCATCTTGAGAGGTCTGAAATCGCTTCGGCTGGAAAAATAGTCGTTCTTTGGATTTTTTCTCACATCCCTACGAGTCAGGAAGCTATACGAGTCCCCCGGCGGTAACAAAGGTTGACGGTTTATCGCCGGCGCCCAGTAATTCCGGCGCGCTGGAGAGCTAGTTGGTAAGAAAAATCTCGACGGAACTTTTGTTGACTTTTGGTCGGTTGAAAAATTGGTTTTCGAAATTTGAACATTCGTTAGAGCTCTAGTATTTTTTCCCGTGATATTCGATCTTATTCCCGCTCGCCATCTTGATCTCAGCTCGATCGGGTAACTTTGAAGGCCAAAAAGCACTCTGGCGGGATCGGCCGTTTCGAGTCATCTTGATATGCGCTGACGGTTTTATGAACACAACTCGAGCTCTAGGGCAGCTACAGAGCTGGTAAGCACAGCTAACGCATGCAGAATGATCAGGCGCGTTCGCCTGTTGAACCCAGAGGTCTGAACTCGGTCTGTGAGCCGAGCTAGGTCCGCAAACCTGTTCGTAATATTCGAGTCATCTTGGCAGAAACTCTCGGTTTTCTGTACTCAACTCGAGCTGTAAGACAGCTACAAAGCTGTTAGTTACAGAAACTGATTCAGAATCGTCAGTTGCGTTTGTCTGTCGAATCCAGAGCTCTGAACTCGGTCTTCTGCTCGATCTAGAATCGCGAAATTAGTCGTATTGGTCGAGTCATCTTGAGAAGTGCTCTCGGTTTTCTTCACTCAACTTGCGCTGAGAGGGGGCTACAGTGCTGGTTGTCATATGAATCGATTTAAAGAGATCATGCGCGTCCGCCTGTAGAACCCAGAGCTCGGAACTCGGTCTGCTGTCCGAACTAGGTTCGCGAAACTATTGTATTGTTCGAGTCATCCTGAGAGATGCTGTCGGTTTTCTGCACTGACCTCGGGCTGTAGGGGGGCTGCGGGGCTGGCAATGACAGGCATCGATTCGCAGACATCAGACGCGTCCGCTTGGCGCATTCAGAGGTAAAAAAATATTCGCTATGGGTAGGTGCTGTCGGTTTTCTGAACTTAAGTCGAGCTTGGAAGCTCTACGAGTTCCCCGGCGGTAACCAAGGTTGACGGCTTACCGCCGGCGCCCAGTGTGAGTGTGCTCGTTTGTGTGAGTGCCTCTTTGCTATCCGGGTTTTGGACGCTTGCAAGTCCATAGGTATGAACTCGGTCTGCTAGCCGAGCTAGGTCCGCAAACCTATTCGTATTATTCGAGTCAACTTGATACGCGTTGTCGGTATTTTCCACTTAACTCGAGCTGTAGGGCAGCTACAGTGCTGGTAAGCACACCTATCGCACTCAGAATCATCAGGCGCGTTCGCCTGTCGAATCCATAGGTCTGAACTCGGTCTGCTAGCCGAGCTAGGTCCGCAAACCTATTCGTATTATTCGAGTCAACTTGATACGCATGTGGGTATTTTGTACTTAATTCGAGCTGCAGGGCAGCTACATATCTGGTTAGCACATCCATCGCATTCAGAATAATCAGGCGCGTTCGCCTCTCGACTCCAGAGATCTGAACTCGGTCTGCTAGCCGAGCTAGGTCCGCAAATCTATTCGTATTGTTCGAGTCATCTTCATAAACACTCGGTTTTCTGTACTTAACTCGAGCTGTAGGCAGCTACAGAGTCTATAGTCACAGAAATCTATTGGGAATTATCGGGCGCGTTTGTCTGTTGTATCGAGAGCTCTGAACTCGGCCTGCTGCCCGAGCTAGGTTCGCGAAACTATTCGTATTGTCCGAATCATCGTGAAAAGTGCTTTCAATTTTCTGCACTCAACTCGTGCTGGGGGAGGGCTACAGTGCTGCGGGTCATAGAAATCGATTTGCACACATCAGGCGCGTTCGTTGGTCGATTCGAGAGCTCAGAACTTGGTCTGCTGCTCGAAACAAGTCCGCGAAACTATTGTATTATTCGAGTCATCCTGAGAGATGCTGTCTGTTTTCTGCACTTAACTCGGGCTGTAGGGGGGCTGCAGGGCTGGTAATCACATGAGTCCATTCGCAGACATCAGACGCGTCCGCCTGTCGCATTGAGAGGTCTGAACTCGGTCTGATACTCGAACTGGGTTGCAAAACTGCTTGTTTTTTTATTAGAGTCATCTTGAGAGGTCTGAAATCGCTTGGGCTGAAAACTAGTCGTTCTCTGGATTTTTTCCCACACTATATACTGTCAGGAAGCTCTACGAGCCCCCCGGCGGTAAGAAAGGTTGACGGTTTACCGCCGGCGCCCAGTTCCGGCGCAGGGTGCAGCTAGTTGGCTCACCCGGCCGAGGCAGACAATGTGGCAACTTTTGGGTGGTTTTGCAAATATACCTCGTAGAGCTCTTCGTCGTCGATGAGCCAGAGGAATTCCGGCGCGGGGTAGTTGGCTCAGCCGGCCGAGGCGGACAATGTGACAACTTTTGGGTAGTTTTGCAAATATTTGAAAGATATTTGACAATTTATTTTGAGAAAGCAGATTTTTCGCACCTGTAGACAACTTTGAGGGCTTCTGCGTCTTAATATGAGCGCTGAAGGCGCACTTTCACTATGAAAACACTTGGCGCAACCAACTTTCTATCGACATGAACAAATTGAAGATTCAATTTTTCGAGAAATGCCTCGAGGAGCTCTCTCCTTCGACTCTTAGCACTCTGACGCGTGAAAAAGAGCTCTACGAGGTTACCGGCGGAGACCAGGTTGACGGTTCACCGCCGGTGCCAGTTGGCAAGAAAAATCTCGACGGAACTTTTGATGACTTTTGCTCGGTTGAAAATTTTGTTTTCAAAATTTGACAATTCGTTAGAGCTCTAGTATATTTTCCCGTGATATTCGATCTCATTCCCGCTCGCCATCTTGATCTCAGCTCGATCGGGTGAATAGTACTATCGAAAAGCACTCTGGCGGGATCGGCCGTTTTGAGTCATCTTGATATGCGCTGACGGTTTTCTGAACATAACTCGAGCTTCAGGGCAGCTACAGAGCTGGTAAGCACAGCTAATGCATGCAGAATGATCAGGCGCGTTCGGCGAGGTCTGAACTCGGTCTGCTAGCCGAGCTAGGTCCGCAAACCTGTTCGTATTATTCAAGTCATTTTGATAGAAACTCTCGGTTTTCTGCACTTAACTCGAGCTGTAGGACAGCTAAAGAGCTGATATTCACAGGCACCAATTCAGAATCATCAGTTGCGTTTGTCTGTCGAATCCAGAGCCCTGAACTCGGTCTGCTGCCCGATCTAGAATCGCGAAACTATTCGTATCGTTCGAGTCGCTTGCGAGATGCTGTCGGTTATCTGGACTTAACTCGGGCTGTAGGGGTGCTGCTGCATGGCTGGTAATCACTGGAATCGATTTGAAGATATCAGGCGCGTCCGTCTGTCGAATACAGAGCTCTGAACTCTGTCTGCTGCCCGAACTAGGTCCGCGAAACTATTCGTATTGTTCGAGTCATCCTGAGAGGTGCTGTCGGTTTTCTGCACTTAACTCGGGCTGTAGGGGGGCTGCAGGGCTGGTAATGACAGGAGTCGATTCGCAGACATCAGACGCGTCCGTCTGTCGCACTCAGAGATCAAAAACTATTCACTATAAGTCAGAATGTTGGTAAGTGCTGTCTGTTTTCTCAACTCAAGTCGAGTTAGGAAGCTCTACGAGTCTCCCGGCGGTAACCAAGGTTGACGGTTTACCGCCGGCGCCCAGTCTCTTCCCTCCTCGCTCTCCGGGTTTTGGACGCAACCAAGTTCCGGCGCGCTGGAGAGCTAGTTGGCAAGAAAAATCTCGACGGAACTTTTGATGACTTTTGGTCAGTTGAAAAATTGGTTCTCGAAATTCAAGAATTCGTTTGAGCGCTGGTATTTTTCCCGTGATATTCGATCTTATTCCCGCTCGCCATCTTGATCTCAGCTCGATCGGGTGAATAGTACTATCGAAAAGCACTCTGGCGGGATCGGCCGTTTTGAGTTATCTTGATACGCGCTGACGGTTTTTCGCACATAACTCGAGCTTTAGGAGAGCTAGAGAGCTGGTAAGCACAGCTAATTGATGTAGAATGATTAGTCGCGTTCGCCTGTTCAATCCAGAGGTCTGAACTCGGTCTATTAGCCGAGCTAGGTCACAAACCTATTCGTATTATTCGAGTCATCTTGACAGGCGCTCTCGGTTTTCTGTACTTAACTCGAGCTACATGACAGCTAAAGAGCTGATACGTACAGAATCTGATTCAGAATCACGTGACCGTTGTCTGTTCAAATCCAGAGCTCTGAACTTGGTCTGCTGCCCGATCTAGAATCGCGAAACTATTCGTATTGTTCGAGTCGCTTGCGAGATGCTGTCGGTTCTCTGCTTTTACCTCGAGCTGTTGGGCGGCTGCATGGCTGGTAATGCTTAGAATCGATTCGAATACATCAGGCGCGTTCGCCTGCGGAATCTGGAGCTGCGAACTCGGTCTGTTGCCCGAACTAGGTCCGCAAAACTATTCGTATTGTTCGAGTCATCCTGACAGGCGCTCTCAGTTTTCTGTACCCAACTCGAGCTACAGGACAGCTAAAGAGCTGATATTTACAGAAACGATTCAGAATCACCAGTTGCGTTTGTCTGTCGAATCCGAGCTCTGAACTCGGTCTGCTGCCCAATGTAGAATCGCGAAACTATTCGTATTGGTCGAGTCATCTTGAGAAGCGAGATGCTGTCGGTTCTCTGCGCTTGCTTGGAGCTGTTTGGGGGCTATAGTGCTCGTGGTCACAGGAATCGATTTGAAGACATCAGGCGCGTCCGCCCGTGAATGCAGAGCTCTGAACTCGGTCTGCTGCCCGAACTAGGTCCGCGAAAGCTATTCGTATAGTTCGAGTCATCCTGAGAGGTGCTGTCGGTTTTCTGCACTTGACTCGGGCTGCAGGGGGGTTGCAGGGCTGGTCATAACAGAAGTCGATTCGCAGACAGCAGACGCGTCCGCCTGCCGCATTCAGAGGTTAACAAATATTCACTATGAGTCGGGATGTTGGAAGGTGCTGTCGGTTTTCTCAACTTAAGTGGAGCCAGGAAGCTCTACGAGTCCCCCAGCGGTAACCAAGGTTGACGGTTTACCGCCGGCGCCCAGTTGGCCGACGCGACCAGAAGAGACAATGTGACAACTTTGGGTCGGTTTTGCTAAGATTTGAAAGATATTTGACAATTCATTTTGAGAAAGCAGATTTTTCGCACCTGTGAACGATTATGAGGGCCTCTGCGTCTTAATATGAGCTTTGGCGGAACCAACTTCATATCGACATGAAAAAACATCATTTTTTCCATTTTTCGCGAACTGCTTCCAGAAGCTCTCTCTGTCGATTCTAAGCAGTCTCACGCGTGGAAGGAGCTCTACGAGGTTCCCGGCGGTGACCAGGTTGACGGTTCACCGCCGGCGCCAGTATTCGCTCTCCGGGTTTTGAACGCTACCAAGTGGACGCTACCAATTCTCTTGCTCTCCGGGTTGTGGCCGCAAGTTCCGGCGCGCTGGAGAGCAAGTTGGCAAGACAAATCTCGACGGAACTTTCGGTGACTTTTTTCGGAGAGCTCGCTGAGAGCTAACGCGTTTAAGATTAGAAGTCGGACGGTGCGGGTGCCCGCCAGGAGCTTCTTCCCGTCGCTCCAGAATCCTCGCAGCGCCTCCGGTGAGCCGGCAACATGTCCGGGAGAGCTTCCGGCAAGCTTCCACGCGTGCCTGCACGCGTGCAGGTCTCTTGGCTCTCCGGCTATCTCGTAGAGCTCTTCAGCATCGATGAGCTAGAGGAATTCGGCGCGGGTGCAGCTAGTTGGCCTAGCTGGCCCGGGCGGACAATGTGATGACCCGGGGTTTGTTTTTCGAAGATAACGAGAGATTTTGAAATTCGTTTTGCGAATTCGAATTTTTACTCTATGCAGTGAATCATGGCGCTTTCGATTGTGCAATTCTTAGGGCGCAAGCTGCAGTATTTCGATCAGAAAACTACGGGGAACCAACATTGTGAACGATCGAAAAGAATATTCCTCTATTTCTCGCTGTTATCGAGCAGCGTTTTCTGCTCTCGAACCGACTTCGCCTATTGGGAGCTCTACGAGGGTCCCGGCGGCAACCTGGTTGACGGTTTACCGCCGGCTCCTAGTCGGTCTCCGGGTTTTTCCCGGAGAGCTCGCTAAGAGCTAAAGAGTACCTCGTAGAGCTCTTCGTCGTCGATGAGCTAGAGGAATTCTGGCGCGGGTTGGAGCTAGTTGGCCCAGCCGGCCGAGGCGGACAATGTGGCAACTTTTGGGTCTTGCAGATATTTGAAAGATATTTGACAATTTATTCGGAGAAAGCATTTTTTTCGCATCTGTAGACAACTTTAAGGGCCTCTGTGTCTTAATATGAGCGCTGAAGGCGCACTTTCACTATCAGAAGACTTCTCGAAAAATTGAAGATTCAATTTTTCGAGAAATGCCTCGAGAAGCTCTCTCCTTCGACTCTTAGCACTCTCACGCATGAAAACAGCTCTACGAGGTTCCCGGCGGAGACCAGGTTGACGGTTCACCGCCGGTGCCAGTTTTGGACGCTACGAATGGTCGGTTCAAAATACCTCGTGGAGCTCGTCAGCAAAGAGCTAAGAGAAATTCCGGCGCAGGGTAGAGCTAGTACCTCGTAGAGCTCTTCGGCAAAGAGCTAAGAGGATGGAGCTAGTTCGCCGGCCCGACAAAAAGAGAGAATGTGGTAACCTGGGGTCGGTGTTTTTCATTTAATGCAAAATTTTGAAATTCGTTTTGAGAAGTGATTTTTATTCCCTGTAGTAAGCTATGGCGCACCTGCTGGTAATTTTTTATGGATCTAGGTCCAGTATTACTATCAAAACACTTGGAGGAACCCACTGTATGAAAACCGAAAAATCGTCATTTTCAGAATTTTTCGGCTCTCGCTTCAGGAGCTTCCTTCACGTGTTCGGAGGTGAGCGCTGTGTAAGGAGAGAGCTCTACGAGGTGCCCGGCGGTAACTTGGTTGACGGTTTACTGCCGGTTCCAGTTGGCGGGCCCGACCAAAAGAGAGGATGTGGTAAGCCAGGGTCGGTTTTTTTCACTTCATGTAAAATTTTGAAATTCGTTTTGAGAATCAGTATTTTTCTCACGGGTAGCGTCGTGCCGCGTCTGCCAGTAAAATTTTCAGATCCGTAGCTGCAGTATTATCAAAAGATTTGAGGGAACCGACTTTGGATTAAAACCAAAAAAATAGTGTTTTTTTTCGAGTTCTTCTGTCCTTGCTTTAGAAGCTTGCTTCATGTGTTCCGAGAAGCGCTGTGCAACGAAAGAGCTCTACGAAGTGCCCGGCGATGATCTGGTTGACGGTTTACCGCTGGTTCCCTTTTTGTTCTCGAAATTCAATTATTCGTTAGAGCTCTAGTATTTTATCCCGTGATATTCGATCTTATTCCCGCTCGTCATCTTGATCTCAGCTCGATGGGGTGAATATTACTGTCGAAAAGCACTGTGGCGGGATCAGCCGTTTTGAGTCATCTTGATACGCGCTAACGGTTTTCTGAACATAACTCGAGCTTCAGGACAGCTAGAGAGCTGGTAAGCACAGCTAATCGATATAGAATGATTAGGCGCGTCCGTCTGTGGAATCCAGAGGTCTGAACTCGGTCTGTTAGCCGAACTAGGTACGCAAACCTATTCGTATTATTCGAGGTGATCTTGACAGGATCTCTCGGCTTTCTGTACTTTAAATCGAGCTGTAGGACAGCTACAGAGCTGCTATTTATAGAAACTGATTCAGAATTATCAGTTGCGAGCCCTGCAACCCCCCTTACAGCCGGAGGTAAGTGTAGAAAACCGACAGCACCTCTCAGGATGACTCGAACAGCACAGTCGTTTCGCAGACCTAATTCCCTCAGTAGACCGAGTGTCGAGCTCTAGATTCGACAGGCAGACGCGCCTCATGTCTTCAAATCGATTCTTGTAACCACCAGCACTGTACCCCCTCAGCGCGAGTTCAGTAAAGAAAACCGAGCACTTCTCAAGATGACTCGACCAATACGAATAGTTTCGCCATTCTAGATCAGGCAGCAGCGAGTTCAGAGCTCTGGATTCGACAGACAATGACAGGAGTCGATTCGCAGACATCAGACGCGTCTGCTTGTCGCAGGTAAAAAAATATTCACTATAAGTCGGAATGTTGGTAGGTGCTGTCGGTTTTCTGAACTTAAGTCGAGCCAGGAAGCTCTACGAGTTTCCCGGCGGTAACCAAGGTTGACGGTTTACCGCCGGCGCCCAGTTGGCAAGAAAAATCGCGACGGACCTTTTGGTGACTTTTGGTCGGTTGAAAATGACTTGTAGAGCTTCCCTAAGCTAGCAGCTGGAAGCTTAAGAGTAATTCCGGCGCGCTGGAGAGCTAGTTGGCAAGAAAAATCTCGACGGAACTTTTGGTGACTTTTGGTCGGTTGAAAATTTGGTTCTCAAAATTTAACAATTCGTTTGAGCTCTAGTATTTTTTCCCGTGATATTCGATCTTATTCCCGCTCGCCATCTTGATCTCAGCTCGATCGGAAGGATATTACTATCGAAAAGCACTGTGGCGGGATCGGCCGTTTCGAGTCATCTTGATACGCGCTGGTGGTTTTCTGAAGATAACGCGAGCTTTAGGGAAGCTACAGAGCTGGTGAGCACAGCTAATCGATGTAGAATGATTAGGCGCGGTCGCCTTTTCAATCCAGAGGTCTGAACTCGGTCTGTTAGCCGATCTAGGTCCGCAAACCTATTCGTATTATTCGAGTCATCTTGACAGGAACTCTCGGTTTTCTGTACTTCACTCGAGCTGTAGGACAGCTACAGAGCTGATATTTACAGAATCTGATTCAGAATCGTCAGTTGCGTTTGTCTGTCGACTCCAGAGCTCTGAACTCGGTCTGCTGCCCGATCTAGAATCGCGAAACTGTTCGTATTGGTCGAGTCATCTTGAGAAGTGCTCTCGGTTTTCTTTACTCAACTCGCGCTGAGGGGGGCTACAGTGCTTGTTGTCACATGAATCGATTTGAAGACATGAGGCGCGTCCGTTCGTCGAATCCAGAGCTCGGAACTCGGTCTGCTGCCCGAATCAGGTCTGCGAAATTCTTCGAGTCATTCTGAGAGGTGCTGTCGTTTTTCTGCATTTTCATTCTGAGAGGTGCAGCAACAGATCCAGGGAGATGTTCAAGGTGGGGGGGTTCAAAACGTTGGTGGGCGTTCTGCACGTTCATTCTGCACTTTCATTCTGCACTTTCATTCTGCACGTTCATTCTGAGAGGTGCACTGTCGTTCTGAGAGGTGCTGTCATTCTGAGAGGTGCACCAACAGATCCAGGGAGATGTTCAAGGAGGGGGGGTTCAAAACGTTGGTGGAGAAAGTTGTGAGGTACAACTTTGAATTCGCCGTGGAGGTATCCCAATATAAGTGCCACATGCCGTCCACTGTGTATAGCAAATCGTGGCAGCGGACGCTGCGCTCCATGTTGCACGTATCGGGGGAGTGGACGGTGCAGAGGGATGAAATGCTGGCGGCAGTAAGTCGGGCGATGTCGAGAGAGGGAACGAGACGGCTCAGAGGCAGACCACGAATCGTGGCGAGCAGCTGGCATGCACCCTTTGAAAAATGGAGGTCGCTTCTGTGGCACGACACGTGCGTTGTACCGACGGATTGGGAGGAGTTTGTGGAACACATATCACAGATACCCAAAGTGGAGGATATGTTTGTGAGGAGGAGTAAGGAGAGGAGGATGGGAGGGTTTGCGAAGACACCGACAGATGACGAGTTGGCCCGACGTCTTGCAGTTATTAACGAACAGACTACGATATGGGACCCTGGGATGGAAGGTATCGCTGTTGAAATGTGCGGAGACAGTAAAACGGTCGTACAATGGTTGAGGGGAGTCTGGGCTTGTGACAACAGTGGGTATGCCAAACGGATCGCCAGGATACCACATATCATGTATGACGTGAGTGAACAACACAACATACGATGCCCGACGTACGGTAGGGATTTCTGGAAACATATCTATAGGGAAGCCAATGCCTATGCTGATGAGCTTACACACCATGCGAGAGAAGGAAACTGTTACAGAATTTACAAGCACGACTATATCAAACAGAACAGGACAAACATCAAATACATCAGAGGATGCTCGGATGGTGGAGTGAGCAGTGAGGGTGCTGCAGGAGGTCACTGGATCGAAGTTGCTCCAGAGAATGGCCCGTGGACACTCGTGAGCTCAGAAGCCTACATGTTTGATGTAGGAGCCACCGTGACGGAGGCAGAAGTATCTGCTGCCGAGCGCCTGTGCACAGGTGTGGAGCACATTGTTAAAGAAATTTCCTCTGCAAAGCGGAGGAGGCGGATTTAACTGGCTCTAGCCCTTAGGCTTGGGCGCACGCGCCCTGTGTAGCCTGACCAAACACCAAAACTCGGGCTGTAGGGGGGCTGCAGGGCTGGTAATGACAGGCTGTCGCATTCAGAGGTCAAAAATTATTCACTATGAGTCGGAATGTTGGTAGGTGCTGTCGGTTTTCTCAACTTAAGTCGAGCTAGGAAGCTCTAGTCTCCCGGCGGTAACCAAGGTTGACGGTTTACCGCCAGCGCCCAGTTTTGTTCTCAACATTTGAACATTCGTTAGAGCTCTAGTATTTTTTCCCATGATATTCGATATTATTCCCGCTCGCCATCTTGACCTCAGCTCGATCGGGTAGATTTTACTGCCAATTAGCAGGCAGGCGGGATCGGCCTTTTCGAGTTATCTTGATAGGCGGTGACGGTTTTCTCAAGATAACTCGAGCTTGAGGACAGCTACAGAGCTGGTAAGCACAGCCAATCGATTAATAATGATCAGGCGCGTTCGCCTGTTGAATCCAGAGGTCTGAACTCGGTCTGCTAGCCGAGCTAGGTCCGCAAACCTATTCGTATTATTCGAGTGATCTTGACAGACGCTCTCGGTTTTCTGTACTTAACTCGAGCTACAGGACAGCAGCTACAGAGCTGATACGTACAGAATCTGATTCAGAATCATCAGTGGCCGTTGTCTGTCGAATCCAGAGCTTTGAACTCGGTCTCCTGCCCGATCTAGAATCGCGAAACTATTCGTATTGTTCGAGTCATCTTGAGAGATGCTGTCGGTTCTCTGCACTTAACTCGGGCTGTAGGGGGCTGCATGGCTGGGAATCACTGGACTCGATTCGGAGACATCAGACGCGTCCGCCTTTCGAACCTAGAGCTCCGAACTCTGTCTGCTGCCCAAACTAGGTCCGCAAAACTATTCGTATTGTTCGAGTCGCACTTAACTCGGGCTGTAGGGGGGGCTGCGGGGCTGGTAATCACAGGAATCGATTCAGAGACATCAGACGCGTCCGCCTGTCGCATGCAGAAGAGGTCTGAAATTGCTTGGGCTGAACAACTATTTTTTTGTCTGCAGTTTTTTCGACATTATATGTTGTCAGGAAGCTCTACGAGTCCCCCGGCGGTAACAAAGGTTGACGGCTTACCGCCGGCGCCCAGTTGGCCGACCCGGCCCCGACGGACAATGTGCGAGCTTTGGGTCGGTTGGACGAACTTTGTGAGAGATTTGAACATTCGTTTTGAGAACCGGTATTTTTCGCACCTGTAGTGGGTTTCGTCGCGTCTGCCAATGAATTCTCAGGTCCGTAGCTGCAGTATTACTATCAAAACACTTGGCGGAACCGTCGTTCGGTGACAATTGAAAAACTTAGTTTTTCGAGTTTTCAGCTCGCGTATCAGAAAAGCTCCTGCCACGTGTTCGAAGCAGCGCCGTGCGACAAAAGAGCTCTACGAGGCTCGCGGCGATAACCTGGTTGACGGTTTACGGCCGGCTCCCAGTTATTCCGGCGCGCTGGAGAGCTAGTTGGCAAGAAAAATCCCGGGGAAACTTTTGGTGACTTTTGGTCCGTTAAAAATTTTGTTCTCGAAATGTGAACATTCGTTAGAGCTCTAGTATTTCTCCCCGTGATATTCGATCTTATTCCCGCTCGCCATCTTGATCTCAGCTCGGTCGGGTGAATATTACTATCGAAAAGCACTGTGGCGGGATCGGCCGTTTCGAGTCATCTTGATACGCGCTGACGGTTTTCGGAACATAACTCGAGCTTTAGGACAGCTACAGAGCTGGTAAGCACAGCTAATCGATGTAGAATGATCAGGCGCGCTCGCCAGTTGAATCCAGAGGTCTGAACTCGGTCTGTTAGCTGAGCTAGATCCGCAAACTTATTCGTAGTATTGAGTCATCTTGACAGGAAATCTTGGTTTTCTGTACTTAACTCGAGCTGTAGGACAGCTACAGAACTGATATTTACAGAAGCCGATTCAGAATCATCAGTTGCGTTTGTCTGTCGAATCCAGAGTTCTGAACTCGGTCTGCTGCCCGATCTAGAACCGCGAAATTATTCGCATTGGTCGAGTCATCTTGAGAAGTGCTCTCGGTTTTCTTCACTCAACTCGCGCTGAGGGGGGCTACAGTGCTTGTTGTCACAGGAATCGATTTGAAGAGATCAGGCGCGTCCGCCTGTCGAATCTAGAGCTCGGAACTCGGTCTGCTGCCCGAACTACGTCCGCGAAACTATTGTATTGTTCGAGTCATCCTGAGAGGTGCTGTCGGTTTCCTGCACTTAACTCGGGCTGTAGGGGGGCTGCAGGGCTGGTAATGACAGGAGTCGATTCGCAGACATAAGACGCGTCCGCCTGTCGCATTCAGAGGTCAAAAAATATTCACTATAAGTCGGAATTTTGGTAGGTGCTGTCGGTTTTCTCAACTTAAGTCGAGCTAGGAAGCTCTACGAGTCTCCCGGCGGTTTCCAAGGTTGACGGTTTACCGCCGGCGCCCAGTTTGGGTGGTTGTGCGAATATTTGAATATTTTACATTTTATCTTGAGAAACCAGATTTTTCGCACCTGTAGTGGGTTTTTCCGCGTCTGCGAGTAAAATTTCCAGGTCTGCAGGTGCAGTATTACTATCGAAAGACTTGGGGAACCAACGTTAAGTAAAAGCAGAAAAACGTGTTTTTTGAGTTTTTCCTTTCTCGCTCCAGAAGCTTTCTCTGCGTGTTCCGACAATCGCCGTGCAAGAAAAGAGCTCTACGAGGTTTCCGGCAGTAACCAGGTTGACGGTTCACCGCCGGTTCCATTTGGCCGACCCGGCCAGAAAGGACAAAGTGACAACTTTTGGGTGGTTTTGCGAATATTTGAAAGATATTTGACCATTTATTTTGAGAAAGCTGTAGACGGCTATGAGGGCCTTCGCGTCTTGATATGAGCTCTCTAGATGCACTTTTACTATCAAAACACTTGGCGAAACCAACTTCATGTCGACATTGAAAAAATCATCTTTTTCCTTTCCCGAGAAATTCTTCCAGAAGCCCTCTCTTTTGATTCTGAGCAATCTTACGCGTGCTAGGAGCTCTACGAGGTTCCCGGCGGTGACCAGGTTGACGGTTCACCTCCGGCGCCAGTTCCGGGGCGCTGGAGAGCTAGTTGGCAAGAAAAATCTCGACGGACCTTTTTGGTGACTTTTGGTCGGTTGAAAATTTTGTTCTCGAAATTCAACTATTCGTTAGAGCTCTAGTATTTTTTCCCGTGATATTCGATCTTATTACCGCTCGCCATCTTGATCTCAGCTCGATCGAGTACCTTTTACTGCCAAAAAGCACACGGGCGGTATCGGCTGTTTCGAGTCATCTTGTCACGCGGTGACGGTTTTCTCAGATAACTCGAGCTCCAGGACATCTACTGAGCTGGTAAGCACAGCTTATCGATTCAGAATCATCAGGCGCGTTCGCTTGTTGAATCCAGAGGTCTGAACTCGGTCTGCTAGCCGAGCTAGGTCCGCAAACCTATTCGTATTATTTGAGTCATCCTGACAGACACTCTCGGTTTTCTGTACTTAACTCGAGCTACAGGACAGCTACAGAGCTGCTACTTACAGAATCTGATTCAGAATCATCAATGACCGTTGTCTGTTGAATCCAGAGCTCTGAACACGCTCTGCTGCCCGATCTAGAATCGCGGAACTATTCGTAGTGTTCGAGTCATCTTGAGAGATGTTGTCGGTTCTCTGCACTTAACTCGGGCTGCAGGGGGCTGCATGGCTGGTAATCACTGGAATCGATTCGGAGACATCAGGCGCGCCCGCCTATGGGATCCAGAGCTCCGAACTCTGTCTGCTGCCCGAACTAGGTCCGCGAAACTATTCGTATTGTTCGAGTCATCCTGAGAGGTGCTGTGGGTTTCCTGCACTTAGCTCGGGCTGTAGGGGGGGCTGCAGGGCTGGTAATCACAGGAATCGATTCAGAGACAGCAGACGCGTATGCAGAGGTCTGAACTCGGTCTGATACTCGAGCTAGGTTTGCCAAACTATTCGTATTGTTCGAATCATCTTGAGAGGTGCTGTCGATTTACGCACGTAACTCGGACTGTAGGAGAGTTACAGAGCTCGTACAGAAGACAATCCAGAAGCATCGGGGGCGTTCGGCTGTTGCATCCGAGAGGTCTGAAATTGCTTGGGCTGAAAAACTATTTTTTCGGTGTAATTTTTTCGACATTACATGTTGTCAGGGAAGCTCTACGAGTCCCCCGGCGGTAACAAAGGTTGACGGTTTACCGCCGGCGCCCAGTAAGAGTAATTCGGACGCACTGGCGGGCTAGTTGGCTCGAAAAATCCCGACGGAACTTTTGCTGACTTTTGGTCGGTTGAAAATTTTGTTCTCGAAATTCAACAATTCGTTTGAGCTCTAATATTTTTTCCCGTGATATTCGATCTTATTCCCGCTCGCCATCTTGATCTCAGCTCGACCGGGTGAATATTACTATCGAAAAGCACTGTGGCGGGATCGGCTGTTTTGAGTCATCTTGATACGCGCTGATGGTTTTCTGAACATAACTCGAGCTATAGGACAGCTGCAGAGCTGGTAAGCACAGCTAATCGATGTAGAATGATTAGGCGCGTTCGCCTGTTGAATCCAGATGTCTGAACTCGGTCTGTTAGCCGAGCTAGGTCCGCAAACCTATTCGTATTATTCGAGTCATCTTGGCAGGAACTCTCGGTTTTCTGTACTTAACTCGAGCTGTAGGACAGCTATAGAGCTGATATTTACAGAAACCGATTCAGAATCATCAGTTGCGTTTGTTTGTCGAATCCAGAGCTCTGAACCCGGTCTGTTGCCGCTCTCGGTTTTCTTCACTCAACTCGCGCTGAGGGGGGCTACAGTGTTGGTGGTCACAGGAACCGATTTGAAGACATCAGGCGCGTCCGCCTGTCGAATCCAGAGCTCGAAACTCGGTCTGCTGCCCGAATTAGGTCTGCGAAACTGCTGTATTGTTCGAGTCATCCTGAGAGGTGCTGTCGGTTTTCTGCACTTAACTCGGGCTGTAGGGGGGCTGCAGGGCTGGTAATGACAGGAGTCGATTCGGAGACATCAGACGCGTCCGCCTGTCGCATTCAGAGGTCAAAAAATATTCACTGTGAGTCGGAATGTTGGTAGCTGCTGTCGGTTTTCTCAACTTAAGTCGAGCTAGGAAGCTCTACGAGTCTCCCGGCGGTAACCAAGGTTGACGGTTTACCGCCGGCGCCCAGTTGCTGGAAGCTTAAGAGTAATTCCGGCGCACTAGAGAGCTAGTTGGCAAGAAAAATCTCGACGGAACTTTTGCTGACTTTTGGTCGGTTGAAAATTTTGTTCTCGAAATTCAACACGTCGTTTGAGCTCTAGTATTTTTTCCCGTGATAATCGATCTTATTTCCGCTCACCATCTTGATCTCAGCTCGATCGGGTGAATCTTACTATCGAAAAGCACTGTGGCGGGATCGGCCGTTTTGAGTCATCTTGATATGCGCTGATGGTTTTCTGAACATAACTCGAGCTATAGGACAGCTACAGAGCTGGTAAGCACAGCTAATCGATGTAGAATGATTAGGCGCGTTCGCCTGTTGAATCCAGAGGTCTGAACTCGGTCTGTTAGCCGAGCTAGGTCCGCAAACCTATTCGTATTATTCGAGTCATCTTGACAGGAACTATCGGTTTTCTGTACTTAACTCGAGCTGTAGGACAGCTACAGAGCTGATATTTACAGAAACCGATTCAGAATCATCAATGACCGTTGTCTGTCGAATCCAGAGCTCTGAACTCGGTCCGCTGCCCGATCTAGAATCGCGGAACTATTCGTATTGGTCGAGTCATCTTGAGAAGTGCTCTCGGTTCTTTCACTCAACTCGCGCTGAGGGGGGCTACAGTGCTGGTGGTCATAGGAACCGATTTGAAGACATCAGGCGCGTCCGCCTGTCGAATCTAGAGCTCAGAACTCGGTCTGCTGCCCGAATTAGGTCTGCGAAACTACTGTATTGTTCGAGTCATCCTGAGAGGTGCTGTCGGTTTTCTGCACTTAACTCCGGCTGTAGGGGGGCTTCAGGGCTGGTAATGACAGAGTCGATTCGCAGACATCAGACGCGTCCGCCTGTCGCATTCAGAGGTCAAAAAATATTCACTATGAGTCGGAATGTTGGTAGGTCCTGTCGGTTTTCTCAACTTAAGTCGAGCTAGGAAGCTCTACGAGTCTCCCGGCGGTAACCAAGGTTGACGGTTTACCGCCGGCGCCCAGTGTCTTGTCACGTGCGCCCGCCACCTGCAGGAGGCGGCCCGCAGGTCTTCCCAGCAGCGCGCGCATTTCGAGCTCAAAGGGATCGACGCGACAACCAAGAACAAGCGGACGGCGGACGCTCGGCGGTGCCCGAAGCAGCTGCTGCACGCCATCACCCAGACTATGCCCAGTGAGGCGCTGGAGCTGGGGGCCAGCATGGCCACGAGGGGGGGGAGAGGCCCCCCACCGTCCATCAATTTTTCGGCATCTTCCTCGTCTCCAGTTGCGGTGGGCCCCCTTCTACAACTTCGAGGTCGACACTGGAAGGGTCCCTACCTACTGACACGACGATTTCACGAGCGTGGACGGTTGCGGGGCACACTCGGGAGGAGGAGGCCGAGCAGAACGAGGAGGGGAGCTGTGGCCGACAGTGCTCGGCGGGGCTGCAGGCGGCCCACTCCTTCTGCGGCGAGACGCCCGACGGCGACCCACTCGGGGATGGTCTACGCGAGCGAGTCGGAGGAGCAGTTTCGGGAGATGCCGGCGAAGCCGCTAAGTTCTGGGCGGCGGTGCAGGCAGAGCCAACCTACAGCGATAAAGCGTTAGGGCGCATGATCATGAGGGGCTCGGGCTTGTTGGGCGCGTGCGGAGGTTGGCAGGGGGCTTCCACAGAGCTGCGGGAGGCCTGGGAGCAGGAGCATGGCGACCACCTCAAGGGGTTCCACGACGAGTACCTGGAGGGTAAGGTAGAACCTGAGCTCCTGGCCTAGCTGAGACGGGTCGCGGTGCACGGTGTCGAGATTAGGCACAAGGGCGAGACCCCGCGGGTCAGGGCCGAGCCGCACCAGTCGGCGGCGCAGCACCAGGAGGAGGCGAGGCGCAAGATCTGGGATGACATCGTCAAGGGGCGTGCGTGGGCAGCCCCTTCCAGCCACCCCGGCTTGGCGGGGGTCATGGAGTCACCGCAAGGCCGCGTGCCAAAGATGCGTCCAGATCGTACGCTGGCGGACGAAGGCAGTTTCATCAACGACATGCGGGCATGCGGGACGCCAACGAGGGGTGCGAGAAGCTGAACCATTCCCCAGCCAAGTTGCCAACGCACAGGGATATCGCCAGGGCGATTCTGTGGTGGAGGTGCAGGCGCCCGAAGGTCCGAACCTACTTGGCGAAGCGCGACTTTCAGGCGGCGTTCAAGTTGTTGTGGGTGGAGTTGCCGGGTCTCCGCATCGTGTCGGTGAGCCTTCAGGGCCTCGCCGGCGCGGAGCCAACGACGGCCCTCTACCTTGCGATGGTGTTTGGGTGGGCGGGCGCGCCAGGAAAGTGGGCGGTGTGGGGGCGCGGGGTGCATGGCGCGCATCAGACCCACTGCCCGCCATCAGCGGAGCTCCACGACGAGGTCGCCTGCTCATCGGAAGTGTTGGTTGACGACGGAGTCTTGGTGGAACCAGCCCTGGGTGCGCGGCCGTGGCTCTCAGCCTGGACTTTCGACGCCATGTCGAAGCTGCTGCTGGGCGACAGCTCGATGAACCTCGAGAAGTTGGCTGAGGAGGGGGAGTTCAACGCGGAGAAGCTCATCTGGGGACTCTTCCAGCCGAAGGGCGCCGAGGGGCACGTAGTCGACCGCGCCACGCTCCCGGAACCCAAGATCCTGAAGATGAGTTACTTACTCCAGGAGGCGGAGCTCGAGCCGGGGCAGCGCACGGCCCGGCTTGAGACGGTGCGGCGGCTCAGGGGCTTGGGCGCCCACTTCGCGGCCACGAACCGGGCGCTGGGCGCGGAGCAGGGGGCCTTGGACGCGTTGATGTGCCAGCCGGGCGGGCCGGCCGCTAGGGCGACCCCGAAGGGTGATGCGGTGGAGCAGGAGGTAGCGTGGCAGGAGTTCTGGGACTGCTGCGACTTGTTGCGCGTCATGGTGGCCAGGCCAGAGACGTGGGGTATCACTTTCCCCACCTCCTTCGCGGGCTTGCTAGAGCCGAGGGAGCAGCTGTCCATGCCAGGCACCATGGAACAGGTGGCGTGGGTGGGCGGCGACTCGACACTGGAGGTGGCCAGCCAGATCGACTTGGCGGCGAAGCTCTATGCGAGGCAAGAGCTCGGGGGCTACATGGATGCGCTGAGGGGGGCCGCTGGGCTGCCCGAGGAGTGGGTGATCATCGCGCTCGGGGAGTTGTTCTGCGTGGTCGGCTTCGCCGTGGCCCGTGGCCGGGAGTTGCGCGGGCAGTCCAGAGGTGGATCGAAAGCCGCCGTCCGAAGAACAGGATGGCCCGGCATTTGGTGAGGCTCCTCAACTACGTGGAAACCGAGGACCACTGCCAGATTCTGGCGGCGCCGTACATCAGGACGTACAGCAAGGAGATGGCGGACATGATCACCAGGGCGGATGAGGCCGAGGTCCAGGGGCGCATGGAGGAGGGAGGTTACCAGCCCATCGATTTTGCGGGGACCTGGGCGGAGGTGCTCTCGCAAAGCTATGAGCGGCGCGTGCATGCGTTTGCCTTAGTGGACACGGCCGACTGGCAGGTCGCGCTGCAGCTCATGGCACGCCGGTCGTCAGGAGAAGTCCCTCGGCCCCTGTTGCAGACGGCCTGGCGCGTGGTGGAGGTGAGGATCACGCTGGCACCCTGCGCCAGAGCAGCGAGTGTGCTGGGAGCGCACGGCGAGGCTGAGCCACCGTCAGGTTGGCCTAGCTTCGTTGGCGGCACCGCCGCAGAGGTCGACAACATAGTGCTGGCCGTCACCTCCCTCGGCCCGACGAGGGTCAGCGCTCACTTGCAGGACTTCTTTGCCAAGGTGCTGACGGGGGGGGGCGGCGCAGTGGGCCCTCGTCGATGTGCCACCCGGCCCATCCGTTTCCGAGGTGCTGCATTTCTTCTGCCAGGCGGGTTGGGGTGCGGTCGAGGATGGGCGCGTGTGCAGCGAGTTCGGGGACCCAGTGGCTCAGCGGAAGGTGTGGGTGCTGGCGACCAAGTCGGGAGCGCTGGTGCCCACTCGCTGGTTGGGGGGCCAGGAGGCGAAGCCCCCGCCGCCGCTGCCGATGGCCGGCGGGCTCCTCAATGCGCGCCGTATCGAGTAAGGAGAGTGGTTGACGCCGGAGGAAGGGCAATCGCCGCATCACCTACCTCGGGTCGTCGGCCACTGGCATCCAAGCGGGCGGAAGGGCAGGCTCCCGGTGTGCGGTAGTTCGGGCCCATCGCCATACCCCCGAGTGCAGGAGGACGGAGTGCTGGACACCCGCAGGGGCCGCCGCCGGAAGTCCGTGCGTTGCAGGATCAGGAGGTGTGGCAATTGTGAGGAGGTACCAGCGAGGATTGGGTTCACCTGTGCGCGCAGGTGGACCAAGAGGGGGCGCTGCGCGGTGTGCTCCGAGCCTGTCTGCCGAGGGCTTCGGCCGCGGCGTTGACCGCGGCGCTCACGCAGGCGGAGGCGGCCCTGGAGGCGCGGGGGCGGACGGCTGGGATCTGCCGGCGCCCAGTCGATGAGGAGAGGAGGAGTGAGCTCACCGTTTGGCTGAAGGCGGATGCTTGGCGCAGGCAAGAGACTGCCCGAGCCAGGGGGCGACGCGGGGGCATGCTCGAGCAGAACCCCACGGCGGGCGATCGCGCAGACTTGGGTTACGATGACGCGGAGCCGGACGCGGAGCTGGACACCGACGAGGTGCAGGCGCTGGGCACGAGTGCAGCGACTGGGGGCTCACTGCCAGCCCCCCCTTTTCACTCCGTGCCGAGGGGGCAGCCCCGCTGGCCGCTTCGCATGGTGCGGGTACTGTGGGGTTCAGGGTGAGGATCGGGACGTGAGGTGCCCGATGTGTGGTTGGGCCTACCCGATCCAAGAGCCTTCATCAGGAGGAGAGGAGATGCTGGTGGCGGCGACCGGGACTCAGGCGGCGTCGTCGAGGTCATGACAGGGCGGTGCTGCGCTGACGCACGAGGATCGAAGTTTGACCCTGCCGGAGTCTCTCTTGGCAGACCCCTACCCGGACAGGCTGGTGAGGGATCGCGGCGGCAACCCGGAGCGCGAATCCGCAGCGCCCGTGCCTGTCTCCTCTTCTGTGCGGTGACGGGGTGGGGGCGGACCTGGTATTGCTGCAGGACGTGCAGGAACGCTGAGGGACGCTACCACGGAGCAGTGTGCTCAGGAAGCGTGAAGCTGCCTCCGCCGAGCTGGTGGAACGAGCCGAACTCTAATAACGAGGGCGAACCGAGGGGCGGCGGCATGCCATGGGCATCGTCATCCAGCCGTGATCGTCATGCGGGAGGCTCGGAGGAGGAGGAGGAGGAGAACTGGGGCGACTGGGTGCCACGGGGGCTCCGCGGGCGTCCCGGCGAGTCCGCGGCAGGAGCAGCTGAGGCTGAGGGCCCCCCGCCGCCTCCGGTCCCCATGGCTGGGCGCCGCCCGTGCCAGATGGTTGGCTGCCCCTACCTGGAGCACTCCCAGCCGGAGGGGCGCTGGAGGCCCAGCTACTGCTGCGACAAGTGTGCGGGCCGGGGTGAAGACGCTGACTGGGCGCGAGGAGGCGTCGAGCACTTCGAGCACTGCGATAAATAACCCCACGGCCAGGGCCCTGAGTGAGGGGGCGCCGCTTCGGCGGCTGGAGAAGGCGGGGGCCGGCGCTGGCAAAGCTCGCTGAGGAGGAGGGCAGCAGCAGCAGCCCGACGGACGGGACGTGCCCACCCCCATCTCCGACCACGCTGGCGCGAGGGGGGAGGAGAAGCGGGCGTGCCAGAAGCAGCAGAAGATCGAGGCCGCCCGTCGGGAGAATGCGGCCAAGGGATCTGACATGCCAGAGGACGAGTACATGCGACTTCGACCTGTGACTCCACCATGGAAGGAGGTCAAGGAGGAGCAGGTGCCGGAGGACGAGCCACCCTCGAAGACAGCCGCGGCGGTTGGGCAGACGTATCGTTTGCTGGCTCGGCGGGTGGAATTCAAGGAGACTGGAGTCTGGAACGACCCGAGAGGAGGGGGCAAGATGACCGGTCGACGGTGGGGCGCGAGGATGCGTGGATCGACACCCACGCTGGTCGTGAACCACTCCCTCAGCCTGGGCCGAGGGGACACCCACCAGGGGCGTCGAGTGCATCCGCGAGCCGAGCCGCGCTGCCACAGACAGGACCGAGGCGGGCTCTGGTACAGCGCCCTGGAGTAGTGGCGCCGCTTGAGCCTCATGCGACGGAGGAGCGACAGGAGGAAGAGGACGCTGCCCCGCTTGGAAAGGCTAGGCGGGGCACGAGGCGCGACCTGGCCGAGGAGGAGCCGGGCCCCCGCCCAGGCCCTGTGCACCGCGCGGGGATGCACAGCCAGGAGGAAGGGCCACGTGAGCGCCGCGGTGAGGCGGTGCTGCGCGAGACGCCAGGTGTGGAGGACCCGCAGGCGGTGAGCATGTACCTGGCCGCAGCCGAAGGCAGCGGCCTAGGGAGTACCCGCGTGGGACGACGGCTGATGAGACTGTCGAGGGATGACTCCAGGCGAGCAGGCGGCCGAGCGGACCTGGACTATGCCCCCGAGCTCCAGGAGCTGGTGGACGCGGCAGTGGTGGCCTCAGTTGCTCGCGGGATGAGTGCATCCTACGGGGCTGCGTGGACACAGTGGACGACCTTCTGCCGGATCCGCCGCAGGTCCCCGATCCTGCACGGCGAGACGCGTGAGGAGAGGCATCAGGATGAAGGGGAGTTGCTGCTGTCCATGGTGCACTTGTACAACAGTCTCCACAGGTCGCATGTCACCATCCGCTCGAAGCTCCTCGGCATCCGCTCGCATCAAGTGGTGCTTGGGGAGCTTGACCTCTTGGCGGGGAAGGCCCGCTTGTGGATGGCGCTCAACGGCATCGAGAACTGGCAGGGCCCAGGTAAGAGGAAGCTCCCTGTGACCATCAAGATGCTGAGGCGGATTAGAGGGATGCTGCGCCCGGAGGATGGAGCGGACGACGCGGCGCTGTACCTGTGCGTGATCTTCGAATTCTTCTTTATGATGCGGATCGGGGAGTTCGCGCACTCGGGGCATTGGGATCTGAAGAAGGTCTTGACAGTGGCTGGACATTGCCCCCAGGTGCAATGGGGAGCAGGTGAGCCACTTCGCTGCGGCAGACGAGGTGGTGCTTTGGTTCAAGTCGTCGAAGGCAGACCAGAAGGGCGCGGGCCAGGCAAGGAACCACTGCCGCTCGAAGGACGCGGGCGGCATCTGCCCGGTGTTGCTCGCGAGGTGGGCAGACGGCAGTCCGATCATGCGGGCGCGCATCCAGGACCTGCTCCAGATGGCGGCGGCGCTGGAGGGCTACCCGCCGGACAGGTTCAAGAGTCGCTCGCTCCGCATCGGTGGAGCTACCGCCCTGTACCACTGCTTCCAGGACACGGAGTTGGCGAAGCGGTGGGGGCGGTGGAACAGCGGGGCCTTCCATCAGTATCTGTGGGAGGCGAACGAGGACGCGGCGGGGGTCTCCGAGGCGATGGCGAAGTCAGGCGCGACCCTGCACGTCGGCTACAAGGCGACGGCCGAGGGAGGAAGCACAGCCGCCAGCGAGGCAGGAGGAGGCAGGACGCTGGCCTGACGTGAAGGCGTGGCGTCGAGGATAGCTATTGTAGCGGTCAGGTGAAGTCTTGGCAGCACGGCTGCCAGGTCGGGCGGCAGCCCGTTAAGTTCTGACGGCTGCGATGCGGGGGCCGCTGAGGAGGCCAGTGCAGGATTGCCAGCAGTCCGTGGGGCGGTGGCCTTGGGGAAGCGGTCCGTCTCAGCCGGAGGTCGTTCGAAGTGGGGCAGGCATGCAGCAGATGGAGGTGGTATGGGTGCTGGGCGTCGGGCCAGGTCCCGCCCATTCCGGGCGGGGACCTCGAGGTGGTCCCGCGTCTCGTGTAGTGGCGACAGCAGTGGGAGTGAGGCCGTGCCCAGCAACGAGGACCGTTTGGCAGCGACCGACACCGAGGTCCCGTAGAGTACTGGGTGGCGGAGGGGCCGCCGTCGGCGGCATTGCAAGAAGACTGGCGCGTGGCGCGCCTGCGGACGCCAAGAAGGTCCGCCTGCTGCTTGTTGTTTTCTCCAGGCAGGAGCTCACGAGAGTTCGCGCGCCAGACTAGAACATGAGGTTTTAGTGTGAGGTGCCTGGGGAGGGGGAGGGCCATCCGTCGCCGTGTCTTCTGCTTCCGTCCCCCCCGTCTCCGCGGCCCACTTGGGCTCGTGTTTTCTCTCGGGCCCTTCCCTCCCAGGTTTCCCTCCCTGGCCCTCTGGGTTTTGTTTCGGCTTTGCCTGCTTGCAGGTCGGGCCGAGCCGCCGTCGGGGCCGCCGTCTGCGGCGCGGCAAGAAGACTGGCGCGTGGCGCGCCTGCGGACGCCAAAAAGTTCAGCCTGCTGTTTGTTGTTTTTTCCAGGCGCGATCTCATTCAGACTGGGGTGATTTTTGCGCGCAGTCAGAGCGCAGGCCAGCACAGGATGGTAATGATGGTATGATGATGTTGGTGATGATGATGACGACGTCGAATGCCGGCCAATGCCGAATAGAGGGAACAACCGTTGAAGGAAGATCATCAGCTGGAGCGCCCCCGCATTGGCGGCACTTGCCGGAGGCCAGTACAGTAATTATGCAGTCTAAACTACTTGGCGCCGCTGGGGGATCGTCCACCCTGGCATCGCCTTTAGACCCGTGAAGCTTCCATGCCTGCGAATGGCTTGCAATCGTGACAATATCGCACTCAGCGCGCGCGAGAGCTCTGGTAGCATACTGATCTCCAACAGCCTGATAAGTAGAGCAAATATATTTCTTAGAACTCTTGGTTCGACCGCCGGAGCTGCGAGCGAAAAAATTGTTTGCATTTTGCAAGCGGCTACCAAGCTGTCAAGCACATCTTTTGCTATGAGATTACCTTGCTCTACACGGCGGAGGCTTCTCAAGATTGGCAGACCGTTTTCAAACATAGTTCAACTTAACTCGTGCATTTTCTTGCGTGAATGTGGGCAAGCTAAGAAACTGCCATGCAATTTCCATGCGACTGCACATCGTCGCACGCGTTGAATGCGAGATTGCCGCGCTCGTATGTATGCCACTCGTATATGGCAAGGAAATTCCACGTGTCTCCGGCGGTAAGGTGACGGTGAACCGCTGGCATTCAGTAGGTTTTGCTTTAGTAGGTTATGCCGATCTCGTCCGTGAATTTCTCAGGTCCGTAGCTGCCGGATTAGTATCAAAACATTCGGAGGAATCGACATCTGGTTGAAGTATTTTAAGAAAAATATCAGGGCTGATACACACTAGAGTTTTTTCCTTGAAACAGTGTTTTTCTTTGAGGCTGATACTCCAGGTGGATTTCTTTGTATTCCGAGCATTGCTACGCGTGAAAGAAGCTCTACGAGGCCTTGTGACACTTTTTGATATTTAATTCGTTTCTCGACAGCTAGATTCTTGGTCTGTGAAGCTCTCTCACGTTGCTCTTCGCTTCATTTGTAGCGGTGACGGGAGGTTTGTTTTTGCGGTGGTCGCTTGTATTTGATCTCCTTACTTTGTGTGTGTCTCTCTCTCTCTCTCTCTCCCTCTCTTTATATATATATATATATATATATATATTCGCTGCCTCAAAGAAGGTCGCTTAGACATTGAGACGTTCAGGTAAACCTTTGGCATTGAGACGTTTAGTTCAAATCATTGTGACTTGCCACTTGGTGCCTCAAGGTAGGTCACTTGTAGCCTTGATTGACAGTGCAGCTGCCTCGAGGAAGGTCGCTTGTTTTTGATCTCATTTACTTTGTATATACTTGGTTCCTCAAGAAGGTCGCTTGTCGTTTTCCTGGCTCATTGAAGCCTGCTCGCTGCCCCACGCGTGGCCTGATTAGCGAGACCGCAAAACGCAAAAAAACGTGGTTCGCGGCTTATCGCCGGCCTCCAGTTTAATATGGCTTAGTTCTGACGGTAGGCAGTTTCCCATGATTTTACGCGCTGCAGGCAATTGCTACATGTAATTTGGAGACACATCTATATGAAATCATCGATGCACTGACTGAAGGTAGCGGAGAGACGAGTTCATATTTCAGCGAGGAACATACATATTCCAATAGTGTATGTTAGGACTGAATTGTTAGGTGATCATTCTCTGAAGATCCCGAAATGTTTGCGCGCGCGTGCCGTTCACGCACACATGCATACATCTATATATATATATATATATATATATATATATATATATATATATTTATGTATGTATATATGTATATATATGTATAAATGTATATGTGTATATATATATATATGGATCGAGCATTGAGTTTCTCATGCGATTGATCTCACCTTGCGCGCCGCCTTGATGCGTCCATCCCGTTGCCGCCTCCCCCGCGTCCGCTTTGACAGACAGGGGGTTTCTGGGGGGGTGCCCGTATGGCCCCCCCCAGGCCGTGGCCCAGGCCATCCATTCGTGTTGCGGGATGGCGGCCCGCTGAGCAGGCCCTGGGCTCGCGGCGGCTCCGCCGCGTGGCGCGCCGCCACCGCGCCAGCCCGCCCCCGTTGATGTTCGGAGGCGGAGCGGCGCCATGCGTGGGAGGCGCATGCGCTAGCGGCGCGCTGGTGGGCTCCGCCGGCGGGCCCCTGGGCGTCGGGGCGGGCGGGGTCGCGGGCGGCTTCGCAGACATGCCCCCTGGCGTGGGCGGGATGCTGCCCCCGTCTCCGCCCTGACTCGCTAGGGCCGCAGCGGCCGCAGGAGCTGGTGGCGCAGGCGGTGCTGCAGGCGCAGCAGGAGGCGGCGCCGCGCGGGCCGCCAAGCCTGCGATGGGCGGCGTGGACAAGCCTGCAGGTGGGCGCGGCGCCGCCAAGAGAGGAGCTGCTGGCGCGGCCGCGGGGCGCAAAGCTTGCCGCGGCAAGGCGCGAGGGGCTCCCGCGGCCGTGGCTGGCGCCGCGGCTGTCGCGGGTGGCGCGGCAGGCGCGCTCGGCGGCCCTCCTGGTGCAGCTGGAGGTGGCGCAGCTTTTCTTGCGGGCCCGCTGCCGCCTGCTCCCATCGCGGGGTGGCCCGCAGGCGGTTGGGGTGCACCGCCGTGGGGCGCTGCGGGCGGAGCTGGGCAGCTTGGCTTGGCCGGAGGCTTCCCCTGCGGGGCGGCGGCTGGAGGCCTGCTCGGGATGCCCGCGTGCCTGCCTCCGTGCGGCGGAGCCTTCGGCATGCCCGCAGTGGCGGCACCCGCAGGGTGCGGAGGAGGTCCTGCTCCTTGGATCTACCTCTCGCTGGTCCCCACTCGCTGCAGCAGCTGCAGCTCCACCCGGGGGCCCTGCTGGAGGTCGTCATGTACGATGCGTTGGGCCAGCCCAACGGCGCCGCCGAGTTTCGCGTGCCAGGAGCCTGGCCCGCGGACGGAGCAGGTCAGTTCGTGGAGGCGACGGTAGAGTCCTACAGCAGCCAACCACACTTCAGGGCCGTGCTGCAGGGACTCTTTGCCATGGGGTCCTCGGTCTTGCACTTGTGCGCCGAGGCAGTGGGGGCCTGCCACCTCGCCACCGCAAAGGGGTGCACTCGGACACGGTAACAGTGAAGGCTGCCGTTGAAGCGGGGTTGGGTGCCCCCGCTGCGGCTGCCCTGGCCGACGGTGCCGCCGCTGGAGGCGGCGCCAGAGGACCTCCTGCAGGATGGCGGCGCTGCGGCAGGCGCGGGCCCCGCGGGAGGCGGCGCTGGCGGCCCATTGGCGGCTGAGGGTGCTGACGGCGGAGGCAACGGCGTACGCGGCGAGGAGCAGCTCAGGAGGACGATCCAGGACTTGCGTGAGAGGCTCAGGCGTAAGCGCTCGATGGGGGAGTCCCTCGCTGAGAGAGATGATGCTGCGCTGGAGGGCCAGCGGAGGCGCCGCCGCGAAGACAATAATCGGGGCCGCAACGCCTGCGACGAGTCGCTTTTTGACGAGGCCCCACCCGCTGGTTCCAACCGCCAGGTGCAACGCCTCGCCCGCTCCGATCCAGGAGCACTGATGGCGGCTGGTCTGGAGCGGATCCGCGAGTACTTGGCGCAGCGGAGCGGGGCCGCAGGCGACGACGAGCTGGACAGCCTGAGTGCGAACGTGGTGCAATGCATCGCGAGCGTGTGGCACGGGGCCCATCCTCAGAGCGAGATGGGAGTTCGCAGCGTGCGAGAGATGAGGATGATAGGCGAGTGCCTGGACGCCCTCACTCGCGGCGAGCTGCCGCGCCCGGGCGACATGCTGATGCGGGGGCTGAAAGCCATCGAGCAGGCGACAAAGGACGGGTACTGGCAGGTGGCGCAGCACCTCGAGCTGGTGGGCTCCACGGACGTCGGGCTGGCCTCGCAGGCGGAGCTGGCGTCGGCCGTGGCGACGTATTCGGAAGGGGGCCAGGTTGATGGGGGCGCCTCGGCAAGGCGATTGGCATGGGCAGGTTCCTGTAGGGATTTAGAGGGGATGAGGACGGGGCGCCAGGACGCCCCCCCCCCCCTGGCGCCACCCCCGCCGAAGAGGCCTGGAGCTCAGGAAGTGAGAAAGTCGCGGAGGTCGACGGCGTGGCAGCGGAAGGCTCGCTGGCGCAAGGGCAGGGGCCGCAGCCGCAGAGCAGCTGGTCGAGGGGCTGGCGCGCCGCCCGCAGCACCCGCATGGGCCGAGGAGCCGCGGGCCTCGAGTCGGGCTGCGGAGGGGCGCGCCCCGAGCCCAGGGGGGGCGCTCCCCTCGCCGCAGCGCGCTCGGGCGCCCTCCCCGTCCCCTCGGGCGAGGGCTGCGGCTCGCGGCTCGAGCCCAGGGCTGCCGAGGAGGTCCAGCCTGCGCCCTGGGCCAGGCGCCGTGAGCCCGCCGCGCCGCGTGGTGTTCGCCGAGCCCGTGGAGGAGCGCAGCCCCGCCAGGCGGGGTCCGCCAGGATCGCAGCGCCCGTGGTCCCGCGACAATGGTGGCCAGCCCGCTCGAGCCGAGGGCCGTGGCAAGGGCCCGGGAAAGGTCAATCACAAGAGCGGCCACAAGAACAAGCAGCAACATGCATGACAGAGGCGGAGCAGGGCAACCGCGCTGACACCTCTGGAGGCAGCTGGGAGACTGAGATGACCAGCCCGTCAGTTTTGGACGAGGGGGAATGCAAAGAGGCTCGTGACCATGCCTTCTCAGATGACGGGCTACCCGTTGTTGGTACCTTTCCACGCCTTGACGAACTGCGAGGTGCAGATGTGTTCCGACGGCTTTGTAGGTTTCCACTTTCTGAAGTTGGGCGCTGTACGATGCGTCGTGGGACTGACGCACCGCGTCATGACCCTTTCCAGGCGGGGCCTCTGGCCTCTGACTACGGTTATCAGCGTGGTGGCAGGCTATTCCATGATTCACTGGAGGCGAGGCCGTTGGCTTCAGATCACGGATGTTCCCGTGATGGGTGGTCGGCTCATCCCTTGCCACTGTCCGCAAGGAGCGGTCGTCGTGACTTGATGCCGCTGCCGTGCGCTTTCGTGCAGGTCTGTGACTTGAAGCTGGAGTTCGACCAGGGCCGCGTCGTGGGCGTGGTGACCGTGGCGATCGAAGACGACATGAACGGGTGGGGCGCTACCTGGTAGTGTAGGCGCTGACCTTCCAGTGCCGCTTGGGAGGCAAACGTCCTCTGCTGAAGGGGGACAGCGCCCGTCGCTTCCTCGGCCCCGTCAGCCAGCCTTGTGCAGGTGAAGCCCTGCGGCACCTGGCGCGGAGCTGCGCTTTCCTGGAGCAGTACAGCGACACAGTGCCGATGCTGGAGTGGGAGTCGGAGCTCAAGTCCTCGGCGGCCAGCTACACAGGCGAGGAGGTGTACGCCGCTGAGAATGCCCATCTCGGGTGCGCCTGGCGACCCCTGTTTAGTTTTTCACCATTCGCTCGGGTACCCCAGCGTGGAGACAACCATTCTTGTATCCTCGCTGATGGTTGAAGGATCCCCGCCAAGCTGAAAGAACCAGTGCGCACCTGGCGGGTAAGTTTGCGTAATATTGGCTAGCTTCCACACGAATTTGGGTGAGTAGCTCGTGCATACAAGCGCTACTCGCGTGCGTGATGCCGACGCCGACGACGCGACATGCGTGCCATAACGGGAACGTCTATATTCCTCGTGCTTGCGTTCTTTTGCACAGGCTTGTGTTTTTTCGTTTCTGTTGTTCGTGCCGCCGAACGTTGTCACATTGTCTTTTCCAGTGCTCTGAGCGCGGTCGAGGCGTTCGCATCGGACCTCTCATTCATTTCGCAACTCTCTTCTTGCACGAGCTCTGCCAAAGATGGCGTTCCCTCTATTGCAGGGTTTCTTGCCTCTTCAGAGTTTCGGTTATTTTGTAATGGCGCGCTCGTGGCATCTCGCCGCTTTGGCTTTGGACGGTAATTTGTAAAGGCGCGGGTAAGTATGGCCAATCGGTGCCACGATTCTTGGAGAGAGGGGGTGCGTACCGGGAACGACGGACATATGCGCATCATCCGTCGGTTTTTGTCCTGGTATACAGATATACACATATGTATGCATGTGTATGTATATATATATATATATATGTATGTATGTACATATATGCACATACATATATATATACACATATATACACAAGATTGCATTGGCGCTGCGCGCCATGCACCTTGGTCCTTTGGATTTCGCACGCTCTCGGAGTGCGATCGTGCGTACATGCGCACGCACATGCGTCTATGAATGCATAGTGCATATGTACATATATATATATATACGCTTGTATGGATATGTACATGTATATGCAAATGGTCAGTGTAACTATGCGTGCGCATACACATGCGTATATCAGGCGGTAGTGGCCTGACCAGTTGCTCGTATCATCGCGCCACTAAAAGGCGCGAGGGTCTCAGGCAAACGTGGCCAGAGTACCATGGGACAGTGCGTCGCCGAGGTCAGTGTTGCGAGGACGTCCCGGGTGAAAATGGCCTGAACACCTCCGCTCAGGGGAGGGCGTGTCCGAAGTCAGCCGTGCGAGGAGGTTTCAAGCGAGGAGTGGTCTGAACACCTCTGCTCCGGGCATCCTTGAACTTAGAGTTGCGAGCAGTCGCGCGCGAAAGTGGCCGAACCACCATGGTACAAGGCACCTCCGAAGTGAGACTTGCGAGAGTGTCTCTGGCGACAGTGGTTGGAACACCTCATCTGAGAGTGTCTCGGGCCCCAGAGCTGCGATGATGTCTCAAGCGAAAACGGCGGGACCGATGCGAATCAAGGCGCATCTGAGGTCGGAGTTGCGAGCATATCTCTGGCGAAATTGAGTAGACTACTTTCCGTTATCTCTTCTTCCTCCTTCCCGTTTTCTTTTCCTCCTCCTCCCCCTCCTCCCCCTCCTCCTCCTCCTCCTGTTCCTCCCCCTCTTCCTCTCCCCCTTCTCCGCTTCTTTTTTGGTTTATTCTCCCCATCCCCGGCGGCGCGGCGCGGTGCCGCTCGGCCTCTCTGCGAGTCGAGCGGAGGAGGAGGAGGAGGACGAGGAGGAGGACGTTGCAAGTGTTCGCGCGGCCGTGAGTCCCCAGTGGGCGTTTCCCCAGCATGTATGCTGAAATCGAAGGTCCCCGACGGCCTGATCTCCGAAATGTCACAAAAACCTTGGTTCCCAACAGCGCGTCCGGATGAGATGGTGGCGTGGCCCCGACGGTTTGCATTGAGTGTTGCGAGGAGCTCAGCCGAGGCGGGGGGAGGAACATGAAGAGGATGAGGAGAAGGAGGAGGAAGAGGAGGAGGATGAAGAGGAGGAAGAGGATGAAGAGGACATATTATGTGGATATCTGGGGTGCAGCCGAGGTGTCGCGGAAGAAATCCGCAGCAGAGGCTTGGGGGAGTGAGGGGAGCTGCTTCTGCTAGACCTTTGGCGGAGCGGAACGTGAAACACCACGGGGAATTAGGATAAGGAGGAGGAGGAGGTAGAGGAGGAAGATAATGAGGAGGAGGAGGAGGCTCAGTGGGAGCTCTTGGGCCCTTCGGTGGTCTGAACGGAAAATGGCCTCGCTGCGCCGGTGGATGCGACAACGACGACGACGAAAAAGGCGACGACAAAGAGAAGGGGTAATGAGAGGGGGAGACCGCTGTGTTGGGATGTCGTGGCGCGCCTCTCGGGGCCCTCTGGGAGGCAGTTTTGAAGTGTTTTGGGGGTGTTTTGGGGTTCGTGGGATCTTTGTGGGGCCTCTTGGGGGCCTCTTGGGGGCTCCTTGGGGCCTCTTGGGAGCCTCTTGGGGCCTCGTGGGGCTCTCTCCGGGCCTCCTGGGGCCCTCTCGCGGCGGAAAATTTAGTTTCTGAACTTTTGGGCGCCCTCTTCGGTCTTTCTTGGGGCCGTCTTGGTGCTCTTTTGGGCCGTCTTGGGCGCTTCTTGGGCGGTCTCGGAGCCCTCCTGGACCGTGTTGGGGCCTTTTTGGGGTCTCTGGGGCAGTGTTGGGGCGATCTAGGGAGCCTCTTGGGCCATTGTGGAGCGTCGGCGAGCGGGAAAAGCGAGAAGGCCAAACACATCGAAAAACAGACAGGAAAATCAACACTTGTACCCTCTCGGGGCTCTCTTGGGAGGCCTCTTGGGGGTCTCTGGGGGCGTCTTGGACGCGTCTTGGGCAGTCTTAGGCCCAGATTGGGCGTCTTGCGCCGATCTTTGGGTGTCTCGGGGCCTTCTTTGGTCGTCGTGTTTTTTTTTTTCGCGTCGCACTCGCAGGACAGACGCGAAGCACTTTGCAGGAGCGCCCCAAAGGCTCGGGGAGGCCGACATTCGTTTTTTTTGGGGGGGGGGCGTGTGCCGCTTTTCCGGGGTCCCCGGCCTTGTGCAAATATATAATCAGGAATATATATATATATATATATATATATATATATGTATATATATGTATATGTATATGTATATGTATATGTATATGTTTATGTATATGTATATGTATATGTATATGTATATGTATATGTATATGTATTTGTATATGTATATGTATATGTATATATATGGACATTTCCCAAACCGTGCTCGCACTTTTGGTTTTTAATTTGGGCTGTAGTGACCAGCCCGGATTGCATGGGTCGGCTGCTGCTGCGTGGACCGCTCGTGCGCTTGGACCTCTGTGGTTTCCTGCTCCAGTGGCCCTATGTGTCGCGTGTCGACTACGGCCGTTGTTGCGTGGACCGTTCTGGCCCTGTTTGGTCCATTGTGGGTTGCCGCCCCACTTGCCCCGTGTGCTGCCAAGGGCCGTTGTTGCGAGGACCGCTATGCCCCTGCTTGGACCGCCATGTCTTGGATCGCGACGGGTATGCTTTGACCGCTATGGCTTCCCAGTGGCGTTTAGTCCCACTGGCGTGCACTGGTCCTGGCCTGGTTTTTTTCGTAGCCGTTTGGATCGCTATGGCTCCATACTTGGAGTGCCATGGGCTCCCTGTGTCACTCTCCCATGTTGGTGCTTGGACCGCAGTGGCCTGTATTTTGCTTTCGATTGATTTGAGTCAAGAAGCTTACGCCATTCCGCGGGCCCCCAGAAGAGGCGGGGAGTCCACGGTTGAGGCATCATGGGCTTCATGGGCAATATTAAGGGACTTTTGTAGGCGTCTTGGGAGTCTCTTGGGGGGCCTGGCGGAGCCTGTTGGAGGCAGGTTTGAAGCGCCATCGGGCCTGTTTTGGGACCTCGTTTGGGTCTCTTGGGGGCCTTATGGGGGTTTTTGGATTCCTCTTCTGGTCCGCTTGCCGGTTTCTTGGGGCCTTTTTCCCTTCTTCCTTGTCTCCCCCCCCCTCTTCCTCCTCCCCTCCCTCCTCTTGGACGTGCCAGTGATGTACGCGGCGTTCAATGTTTTCAGCGCAGGCTGCAGGTCTGGAGTCGTCAGTCACAGAGCCGCAGCTGCCGCCATCAGCTGCCCAATCAATCAATCCTGGGGAGGAAAGACAGGATGTTCGGTTCGTCTCTTGGGGCCCTCATGGGGCGATCTTTGGTCGTCTTGGGCCCCGCTTTGGGCCGTCTTTGAACCCCCGTAGGCCGTCCTGGGGCCTTCGCAGGGGTCTCTCGGGTAGTTTTGGGGCGGTCCACGGGGCTTCTTGGGCCGTCCTGAAGCGTCGGGAGCTCGAGAAGACGATAACCCCGGAAACATTGAAAAACCCAAGTATCACCATGAACTTTGCCTCTCGGGGCCCTCTTGGGAAGGCTCGTGGGGCGTCTGGACGGCGCCTCTGGGCGTCTTGGAGCCATCGTAAGCGTCTTGGGGCAATCGTTCTGCGATTCGGGACCGTCTTGGAACGCGTCTGAGGCCGCCCGGGGCAGACTTGGAAGCTCGGGAGCCTCGGGGGGTGCCCCGGCGAGCCCGATGCCCCCGCACCCCCTCTAATCGGAGCTCAGACCCCAGGGGAGGGGACAAGGTGGATGGGGGGCAGCCACTCATCTCACACGCTTTCTCACCTCCGGCAAGCGGTGGTCGGCGGACTCGTACGGTTCGCGATGCACACAAGGTCATCCCACACTCTTTGATCCGCGTGTCGAGAGCGCACCTCTTCCGGTCGAAGCTAAAAGGTCTTCCCACACACACACACACACGCACGGGTTTCTGTATTGACCTATACGTAGGTTTCACACGCATAGGGGTCCACACAGAGGGTTCCATACACAACACATTACTCCGTATTCTTTTTCATCAGATTGTACTGTGTGTGTGTGTGCTGTGGGTGTGGAACCACAGCTGACTCTGCCGCGAGACTATTTCATACCAGCCTAGGATCCGCCCCGGCGTATCTCCATGTGTGGATGGCCTGCTAGGAGGCGCTGGCCTTGCCAGGCAAAGCCGCCGGGTGCCACCGCATGGGCGATGGCAGTTCAGCTGAAGGCATGCAGGACCCGAGTGAAGCTATGAGTTGTTTGTCCCGTATCGGCTAGCCAATCGTCAACCGCATGCGTACGTGCCTCTCTTTAGCAGTTCAGGGCTTTCCTGAAGCACCTGAAGTGCCGAGGAATCTTTCAGAATCTTCGCTCCTCCCTTCGCGGCTTTTCAGAGCTCATGCTGATTCCGAGAGCAGGTTTCTGACGCCAACATGGAGGCTACGTTTTCGGTTGGCACTCCGGGGGAGTGGCGGCGTGCACGTCTTGGCATCTCTGCACTCGCTTGCATCGCATTTTGCTCACTTACATTTTCAGCCTGTGAGTACTTGCTCATGCGGGATCACATATAGCACATTTCTAAGCAGAGCATGCAACAAAAAACATCCGCCAGGACGTCATCGCGCCCTGGGTGTTCACCAGGATGCCAGAGGTGGCTTCCGTCGCTAGCTGCTCGTACCTTTGTTCTGAGCTCGGGCTCTTGGTTTGAGATGTAAGAGGGGCATGCGGTCAAGCATCGTGCCCCGTTGGTGCGACGCAGCGAAACATTTTGATCCTGGCCAGAAATCCCACGGAGGGCTCGTGCGAGGTGAAATTATAGGAACCGATGAGGTAGAGCAGGAGTGGAGGAGGATTAGGAGGAAGATGAGGAAAATGGGGGCGCGGGAGGGTGACGGGCGGCAGACGGGGGATGCCGGTCATGACCGGGATGCGCTGTGGAGGTGGCCGCAGGAGTGTGAGCCATCATGCCTGCATATGCTTCTACTGGTAGGCCACCCCTTCTTGGCGACCACATGGTCGCAGCTGTCGGCTCCTCGGGCGCGGTGGCCGCTGCGTCGCCGTGCCGCCCACGGCACGGGCCCGTGGGCCCGAGCGCGGCAGAACGCAGAGGCCGTGGGTGGGCTTTGCTTCGTGGCAGCCGCTGCGCCAGGTCGTACCTTGGCCCAGTCCGCCGCGCAAGCCTGCCAGATATGTACCCCCTTGGCG
>CAUYUJ010016804.1:72500-92500 GCA_963575745.1 Prorocentrum cordatum
AACAGTTGCGCAGTTGGCAGGCCCCCCCGCCAGGAACCACGAGGTCCCGACGCGATCGCGTGTATCTCCATGTCGCTGGGTTCCCACAGGAGCCCGCGAAAGTGCCGACAGTTGCGCAGTTGGCAGCTGCCACCGCAGGGGGCCGCGAGGTCACGACGCGATCCGCGTGTAACCCTACCCCGCTGGGCCTCCCAAGAACCTGCCCAATTACCGACATCAATGGCAGCTCCCCTCGCAGCGGGCTGCGAGGTACCGAAGTGATCCGCGTGCCCCCCTACTCCGCTGGGCCCCTCAGGGGCGCACGACAGTGCCGACAATTGCGCAGTTGGCAAACCCAACCCGCAGGGAGCCGCGAGGTCTCGGCGCGACCCGCGCGTCACCCCTGCTCCGCTGGGCCTCCCAGGGGCCCACGAAAGTGCCGACCGTTGCGCAGTTGGCAGCTCTCTCCGCAGGGGGCCGCGAGGTCTCGACGCGATCTGCGTTCCCCCCTACGCCGCTAGGCCTCCCAGGAGCCCGCGAAATTGCCGACAGTGGCGCAGTTGGCAGCCCCCCTCCGCAGGGAGCCGCGAGGTCTCGGCGCGATCCGCGTGTCACCCCACTCCGCTGGGCCTCCCAGGAGCCCACGGAAGTGCCGACAGTTGCGCAGTTGGCCGCCCTCCTCCGCAGGGGGCCTGCGTGTCCGCCCGCGAAAGTGCCGACAGTTGCGCAGTTGGCAGCACCACCCCACAGGGGGCCGCGAGGTCCCGACGCGATCTGCGTGTGCCCCCACTCCGCGTGGCCCACCAGGAGCCCACGAAAGTGTCGACAGTTGCGCACTTGGCGGCTCGCCCCGCAGGGAGCCGCGAGGTCGCGACGCGATCTGCGTACCCCTCGCTCGGCTGTGCCTCCTTGGAACCCACGAAAGTACCAACAGTTGCGCCATTGGCAGCTCCCCTCGCAGGGGGCCGCGAGCCTCCCAGGAGCCTACTAAAGTGCTGACAGTTGAGCAAGATCACAGGCGGCGACAGTTGTGCAGATCGCAGCCGTCAAGACGGCGAGGAGGCAGGAGGGATGAGGGAGGTGGGCGGGGGGATGGGGCGACCAGAGTGCTCTATTCAAAACTGTGGCTCAAGCCAGTTTGGCTCAAGCTCCCATCTGCCTCCCCCTTGGCCGCGGCGCGCCGGCTGTGAGCGGCAACCGAGCAGCTTCTGCCCGGGAGCCCTTGCTCCGGGTTGCTGCCGCCTTACAGGCCAGGGTACCACACGAAGTTTGTGATACGCTGTTCCTTGATGTCTGCTCTCAGAAGAGCGACGACTTATTTGATCACTCGCAAGCTTCGGTGGGTGAATGTTGCACCCATGCAGGTAGCAGTGTGTTCCCTCCTTCTTTCAATGTTCTTTGCAACGCCCCTTCTGGCGTACACTTGTTCGTTTCCGTTTCCAATTCCTTATTGCTGTTGAGGAGCTGGATGGCCGCCTGTGCGGCGTCGTGACCCCGCACGTACCGCACCTCGGGTGCAGGTTATGTTGCGATAAGCTTGCCTAGGCAGTAGAGGGCGCACCCACAATTTCTTGTCCAGATTCTCAGCCTGGAAGCTTGCACTGTGTTGCGTCCCTGAGTTGTGGAAATGAGATCCAGCGTCCTGCGACTGCCGCTGCTTTTACTGCTGGCGTGGTAAGGGTTGTGTCAGGCGCCCGGACTCTGCCCCAACCGGCTTGCCAGCAATTGTTGTCTGTAACCTCCGCGGGTCTCTTTTGCCCTCGGTTGGAGGACCAGCCTTCAGAGAAGCCTCTCTCTTCTGCCCTCCTCGTTTCCGCCCTCTTTCCCTTCATCCCAACACTGGGCTTTCTGTGTATGTTTGTTGCCATTATCCCCCGACGTAGCCTTTAAATTTTTCGAAGGCTTATATTCTAGTAAGTAACAATAGCTTGCAGTGATACTCTGAGGGGGCGGCGTCGTCGTTGCCAGCGCTGTCTGCACCGGAGATGCGTGGCGAAGTGCGTGGCATGCTTCCCCCGCTTCTTTTTCCCGCCCTCCCTCCCTCTTCCCTCTCCCATCCGGCGGCTCCCGTCTCTCACCCGATGCCCTTGCTCCCATCTTCCCCCGTTTGCTCCCGCCTAGAAACGTTGTGGCGGCAATTGTATTGTCGGGCTGACTGGGGCGTCACACGCAGCTCCCAGGCAATGGCTTGCGAATGGTGTGAAATGTCACCCGGATGGGCATTGTCGTGGGATATCCATTTGTGCGATGAGCGTCAGTTGTAGTGCTCCAGCACCCGCGAGGGTGCGGTATTGCAGATGTCGCTCCCTGCTGCTTGTTACAGCGAGGTGTCTGTAGCCAGAGTATTGCAGGGTACTGTGCTCTGAGAGGCCTCCCTTGCCCCTGCCTCCTCCTGCTCCTTCCTCCCCCCCTCTCCTTCCCTCCCTCCCTCCCTCGGGCTTTCCTGATCCCCCTCCCCCCTCCTCTGCCTCCTTGCTCCTCGCCCCCCTCCCTGTCTCCTGCTGATCCCTGGGCACGCGTGTCGTGATTTACTCGTGTACGGTGTGCCGCGGTGACCACATGCCTTCATACTGGTGTTTCTCTTGTCCTTGGGCACAAGTGTAGTGATATGTTCGTGTGTGGATTTCATATCAGGTCAAAGCGGTGTTCCACGATGAAGACTTATACGATCTCATTTTGTCCATGTATTATTTCTGCTTGTCGACATGGCCAGGGGCCAGGAACTGAGGGTCCCCGACATTGTCAGGTGCAGAGCCCAAGCACCCGCGAGGGTACGATATTGAAGATGTCGCTCCCAAAACAGTGCAGGGTACCCTTTGCAGGGGATCCTGCCTTCTGAGAAGCCTCCCTTGCCCCTGCCTCCTCCTGCTCCCTTGCTTTCCCTCCTCCTTCCCTCCTTCCCTCCCTCGGGGAGCCTCCTGTGCGTTATGGCCCCCTTGGTTCGCCGTGATTTGCTTTTGTCGATCGAATGCTTGACCGACGGCCACGAGTCGTATGTTTAGGTGATCTGTGGTCCGTAAAGGTTTTGGCTTAAGGCTCATGGGGCCGATCCGCATTTTGTTCCATCGATGGCTCTCGGGCGGGCCACGGCTTCTGGAGAGGCCGGCGGCTGAAAGAGATATCGGTGCTTTCCTGACGGGGAGGCCAGTGAACTCCAAGGGGCTTCGGTTTGGCACCAGCGTCGGGACGGACGCATTATTGCAGCTATGCGCGGGCGCCTAGCTTTTCCTGCAGCTTGAAGTACTCCCTTTACTTGCCGGGAGGACTGGGGCCGCCATGTGATCAATGTCGCGTCACCGTACGCCAGAGGACCACCTGCGCCCGCCACGTCGTCGAACACCGATTCAAAAACGCTGCACAGACGGATTGCCTCAGTAAATCCGGGGCGAATGGGGTTATCCACTTTGCGATCTGACGTTGTGTTGTTTTGGAGGTTGTTCTCCATTGCAGCATTTATGGACGAAAGCGAAGTGGGCGTCTGTGCTCTACCAGGAGCACGCCTACCGCCAGGGACGCTGTTGCCGCCTGACTTCCCATACTTTTGGCTTGGACTCCGAACGTCTTCCTGGGGTTCAGAAAGAGTTGGAACATGCAGTTTATGTCGTCCAGGAGGTGGGGAGCGATAGGGCCCTCTGGATTGCCATCCCTGGCGGGGCGCCTTCTTGCCCTCAGGGTCTTCTTGTATGTGCCCTCTATGCGGCTCCGGGTGGTGACGTCGGCACTTGGGTGCGGATACTTGAGGACTACAAGATCTTGAAGGTGAGATGCGCCAAGTGGTCGTTTCTCTTGGTAGGTGACGTCAACGTCCACTTGAGAGGTGTCCTCGACCATCCTCCGGAATGTCGTTGTGCGCATTGCCGCCAGTCCGGGCCCGATGCAACAATTTCCAAGATGATTGCAGATGAAGGGCTTTGCCTCCTGAACGACGGTTCGCCGTCACACGTGTCGGGCACGCTGATCGACCTAGCACTTATCCCACTCGGGCAGAAAGGAACCGCCAGAACTTTCGGGGACCGCCTGGCTGGCTCTGACCACTTCCCGTCCTCGCTGTCCTTCCATTGGCACGGGTAGGGGCGCCTCCGAGTGATGCCCCTTCGTTCGGTGGTGTTCTGATGGCTGGGAGCCTGCGCTCTCGAGCATTGCGCCTACCTTACATGCCATGGGACAGGCAATTCAACCGTTGCTATACCTGCCTGCGCTCAGGCCGCCCGCTTTAGAAGGCACGGCTACGCTGCGCCAGCGCCGCGCCCTCCTCGATGCGGCTGCATGGCTGCGGGATGTCGCATACGTTCTGGTTGGGCATTTTACGGCGGTGATCACTGTCCAAGCCTCCCAGAAGCGCAAACGTGGGAGAAAGCCAGTCCCGCCGGCGACCGTCGATGGTGTCCTCCATGATGCAGCGGTGGATGAATACCTCCAGGCCTCACAACTTCGAGCGGTCGGCGCCTTCATCCGTCTGCGAAAAGAGAACCCAGGGAAGGCGGAATCTTTCCTGTCTTCCTTTTTTTGACACGCGGAAGAAATTCCAAATTGCCCTAGTCGACCCAACCAACGGCGGTCTTCTCAGTGAAGAGGACATGCTACAAGCCATCCAGGATGATCTCATGGAGCGTGCCTTGAACTCGTTCCCCCAGGACCCGGAGGCGGCCCAGGCGCTTGCACAAGCTGTGTGGTCAATTCGGCATTCGGGAGCGGCCCCTCCCCTGCGTGGGATCGCCGAACACCCGGCGCCCACCTCTGGGCTTTACAGCGAGGAGGAAGTGGCGGATGTCTAGCCACTTTCAAGCAGCAGAAAAAGTGCTTGGGCCTGCCTTGCGCGGCTCTCTGCGCTGCTTCCCCTGAGGCGCTTACCCTCACCACCGCCCTGGTCAACCTGGGAAGATTTGTAGGCTTGACGGCTACCGCCTGGTCGACCAGAGAATTTTCGCGCATCAGGAAAGGAGGGCCCAGCATTGTCCGTCGCATTCAGATTCTACGGCACATTTCCATTTCTTCGGATATGGCGCAGGTCCAGGATGCGCTCTGGGTGGCAAGATTCGCCGACGCCATCCAGGAATATTGTGGCCCCGGTCAGATGGGTGGGATTTTCGACCCCATCTCCCTCACTCTCGGTCTTTCTTTTCAGCTGCAATTGCGTGACAAAGCTGGTGCTGCGACGCACCTTGCCTTAGGTGACCAGAAGTAGGTTTTTGACACGGCCAACATCGACGGGATGTTATACCATCTGTATGAAGCAGGTGTCTACGAAGAGGATTGGTTGATCATGGACGACATCTTGAGGATGGACACACAACGCTTACAGTTGCATGGTTTCCTTTCGCCATTTTTCACCCTTGGGAATGGCACTGCGCACGGCCGCCGTTTCTCTGTCGGTCTGTACGCAGGACTGCTCACGGGGCTACCTCGTAAAATTGAGGAGGTTATACCCGGAGGGTGCCGCACGACGCTCCCCCCTTTTGCTGCGTGTGCGCTTTCTCGGGCGAACGCCGTGGCGCCGCTGGAGGATGAGACAGCGTGGCCTGAACGCCCCGCCTGGCTACCACTCCAGCTGGAAAAGACTGCACGGAGATTAGCTCAGGACTTCCCGCCATGGGAGCAGTCAATCCAGGCGTGCGTCGTGCTTCTCACATGCTTGAAAACGGCAGCAGATCGCATGGCTTTTCTGGAAGCCCTCGGGGGACATGCTCTCCCCCCCGCGCAATATGTGGACGATATTACTGTACCATGCCCTTCGTTGGGTGTTGCCCTGCGTGTAGCGATTGATGTGCCGTGTTCAGCGTTCGGAAAATATTGTCGGAAGGTGAAGGCAGCTATGAACCACGGGGTAGGGGAAACAGTCGTTCTCCCTGTCTGTGGGGCGCCGGTGCCCCAACGTTCTGACCTGGGTTGCGCCTTTGTCCATGAGCATACGGCGCTCGGGGTACTCTTAGACTCGGAGCTAACTTTCAGTCCGGACTTGCGATGTGTGGTTACTATTGCGAGGAACTTGTTTTTGGAGTTATTACACACTGCAGAGTCGGCGGGCTTCTCCCCATTTGTGGCAGCGGCTCAGACGACGACGAGAGTTGAGCCTGCCATTCTGTTCAGCGCCGCTCTCCTGGCTGCGGCGCCCGGGGCGATCCAACAGTTAAATTCGCTGCAGCATTTCTGGGCGGGCAGGCTTCTTGGAATCCCTGCGCCTTGCAATATTGCGTACAGTGTCGCTGTTGCGCAGTGCGGGTGGGGACGAAGACTCGCTGCCAAAATCTTGGAGGCGGCGGCTGTGGCTCTTGCACGTATCTCCGTCTTGCCCACCAACCACCCGGCAGCTAGGGTGCTGGCACTTGTGCCCGCCCGCGGTGCCCCCCTCATACTACTTGAGATCCGGCGCCATCTTGCTGCCCCCACGGAAGGTGGTGCACCAGTGCCGCCCCTTGAGGAAGCCGGCTTTACGCCAGAGCTGCTGCCCAGCGCCCAGTCCCGGAAATCGGACAGGAGGGATTTATTGAGGCGTTATCGCCAAGACATTGTGCGCCCCATTTTGCAGTCACGTGAGGACGATGCTTACAATGTTGCGGCAGAGAAGCTGATACCTGTCCTTGGTGTGCCGTTTTCTTTCTTGCACCGCAGATCCGAGAAGTGGCCGGCGGCGTGGTTGTCCTGGCGGGCTTCCCCGACTTTGGGGAAAGCATTCCGGTGCTGGTCCGCCGTGAGATTAACGGGAAGATGGCCGATCTCAGATTCCGCAGACTTCCCGTTTACTGTGCAAACCTGCCGGGGCTGCGGCGCTCGGGACATTACAGTACTGCACCCTTTATGTGAATGCCCAGCCGCTCTTCCAGTCTACGCCGCGGCCGCGGACTTCCTCTCGCCGGGACCGTGGGACAGAACTACGCGGCATTGGCTACGCGCACTCCTGGGGGCGAAGAGCGAGCCTGAGTGCCAGACTCCGGTCATGGTCGCGGTTGCGCGTGCCCTCCTGCCGGCCATCCTCGAGCATCAGCGGGTTTCGAGGAATGGGCGCAGCTCGCCAGCGGACCCTGAGGTGGGCCCCGCGTCACCACCCTGCCCGACTCCACCCCCCCCTCCGCCCCCACCGCCGCCGCAGATGGCACGTCAGTCATCTTGAACAATAGTTTCTCTCGTGATTGTTGGCCTGTGGTAATCCTTTCTGGCGCCCTGCATCATAATGCGATGCTGAATGGAAAATGAAGCAACATGTGCGCAGCAGCAAGTTTGGTCATTCTGCTTGGTCATGCTGATGTGAAGTGACCTCTTAGCTTCGTTCGCATTCAGCGGTTCCTCCCATCCCCCGCACGCCGCGCAAATGCAGCGATATGTTTACGTCTGGGTTTCATATTGGACTGTATGCCATGGACTCTTTACTTTGTGCTGTTTGTGTTGGCCCTCCCCCCGCGCACATGCAGTGATATGTTTGCATCTGGATTCCATATCGCGCAATTCCCTTCTTTACTTTGTGCTGCTTGTATTGGCCCTCCCCCCACTCCACGCACATGCAGTGATATGTTTGCGTTTGGATGTCATATAGTGCAATTCCTTTCCCACATACGCGAAGTAATTTGGTTCAGTTCAATTTGTTCCATTCGTCTTTACCCAGATTCTCCTCAGTCACAATGGCGATACTGGATGATTCTTTGCTATGCTTCCCATCCCCTTCCCCATCCCACGAGCTTCATATGTTCCCACCCATGCTTGCACGCCAGTGGATCGTTGGGCCCCGCTCTCGCTCACCTTTTCAACACTCTGCCTCGCGCCCACCCCTCTTGCCTTCCCACTCTCGTGCCAGTGGGCTCAGGGTCTTGAAGATGCCGCGCGAACGATCCCCCCGCCGGCGGCCCCAGCGCGCGCGCCGCGGCATGAGCTCGGGAGGCCGTGCGGGCCGTGGCTCCCGCAGCAGCGGCAGCGACACCACAGGCAGTTCGAGCGATAGCAGGCGGCGCCGGCACCGTCGCAGAAGCCGCCGTCACGGGGGAGCCGCCGGCCCGAGCCTCGGGTTGAGCAGCCTAAGGCCACCTCTCTCACCGGGGCGCCAGACCCAGCCCAGGGTTCGGAGCCGGGCGACATGTGCTCGCCCACCTCGCCGGTTGGCACACCAGAGAAGAAGAACCTGACCGTGCCAGAGCAACCCCGGAGGGACGCGGGCAGTCTGCCCACGCCCCCGCGCCCCTGCCCAACGACGCCGGAGTTCGCGCACCTAGGCCCACCGCCGAGGATGCAACCGCCTCCGAGCTGGGAGCCACGCGCGCCCCCCCCCCCCAGGGGGGCCCGCTCCAGCCGACCTGCCCTTTGCGCCTCCGCCCAATTGCACGTCTCCCAAAAGTGGTTCAGGTGTTCGGACCTGCGTATCCAGTGCAGGCGGCGCCGCGTTGGGTGCTCCCGCGCCGCCCCCGGCGAGCGCCCTCGCTGCCGCGGGAGCGCGTCCCTGCCCAGGCCTGGGCCCCGTTGCGCAGTTCCCGGCGGTGTCGAGGCCACTGGTGCGCCCGCCGGCGCCGGCACCACCCCCTCCGGCGCCGCCGCTTCCCCCGCCGGCCGTCCCGCAGCTCAAGGTCTGTCCCGCTGCCGCCACCGCCGGCGGCAACCCAGGTCAAGCCGGAGCACCCGTCGACGCCAAGCCCGCAGGTGCCCGCGGGCCGGGCGGCGCGCCCGCCAGTGCCGCCCCCGCCGCGGAAGCCCCAACGCCTCCGCGCCAAGAAGGAGGAGCCGACCAGCCCAGGCGGGAGCATACTCGGAGTACCGCAGACGCGGCCGGCGCCGCCGCCGCCTTCAACTCGCGCCCCGCCGCCGCCCCAGGGCGTGGGTTGGGGGCGCCGCGGCCAAGCCTTTGTGAAAACGTCTGCGCCGCAGGGAGGCGCTACTGCGTCGGCGGACGCTTGGCCTCCACCCTCGCTCTCGTTCGCTCCGGGAGTGGATGTGCATGCAGGTTTCCCCGCCCCGCCGGCGCCGCCCCCGTGCCCGGGGCTCTCCGCGGCGCCTCCCGGTTATGCGGCGCTTACGGGCTGCCCCACCTTGACCAAGGGCCGGGCCTGTGCCGGAGACCCCAGCCCCCCCGGGGCGCCTGGAGCTTGTCCAGGTCGGGCCCACGCCCGCCCGCTCGGACCTCCAGCTCCAGGTGGCGTCCTTGCCGTGGAACGTGCTTGCCAACCGTGGTACCCCTGTGCCGCGCAGCCGGGCGCCCGACATCACCCGCGCGGCGCTCAAGGACACCGGCCAGCTGGTCCTTGCCGTCCAGCAGTATTCGTCAAAGGTATCCAAGCTCACGGCGGGGCCGCGGGCATCTATCACGGTGCTCTTCGCTCATATTCCAGTCCAAATGCTGCGCAAGAAGATCCAGGGCATGGGCGTGCCCATCGTAAGCAAGGCCGACCCACAGCAGGCCATTCCACCACCGTATGCTGAAACCCAGGGGTCTGGGGGGCAGCCGAGCGTCACGGTTGTCTGGCGCCTGCTCCCCAGCGCCGAGAGCATGACTTTCGACCTTCAGTCTCGGAAGCGCGTGGTTGCGGTTAAAGCGAAGAAGCCGGTGTTCGACTCGCGGATGGAGCTCATCATCGGCTTCTTCGGGGCGGTCATCGACGTGCACGGGCCGCCTGGAGCAAAGGCCCTGTGTCCCGTGGCCTACGTCGGCGAGCCAGCGTGCAGCTTCCGTGATATGCTCGCCCAGGCGAGGTAGGCACGTCCCACCCCCTCCTCCTCCTCCTCCTCCTCCTCCTCCTCCGCCTCCTCCTCCTCCTCCTCCCTCCTCCTCCTCCTCCTCCTCCTCCTCCTCCTCCTCCTCCTCCTCCTCCTCCTCCTCCTCCCCCCCCCCTCCTCCACTGTCTCCTAGCCGCGGCGGATGACTTAGCAATGCCCAGGCGCCCTATGGCGGGGTGAGACTGACGGACCGGCTTGTACGGGGCGCTGGGGCGCGTCACCGAGTCATTTGGAACCGCCAGTGCAGCCAAAACAACAATGTACCTGTTATAGTGTTGCGCTTTATCTTCCTTGATTGTGTGTGACCCACGTATGTTTGAGGGGCCCCAGGTTGCACGCGGTGTGCGGATCTTTATGGCCCTTTGTTCTTTCCTAGCCCCGTCTCTCCCTCCCCTCTTCCTTCTGCCCCACTTCCTCTGCCTCGTCTTGCCTCTCGCTTTCCCTTCCTGCCCCCCTGCCCCCCCCCTCTTCCGTTCCTCCTCCTCCTACTCGCCCCCCTCCTCCCTTCGCGCATCGTTGGGGAATGACATGACAGGCCGTTTGATCTGTCGACCCGCACACGCAAACGGCAATATTCGCTGACAGAGCCTAGTCGTACCCCCCCTCAGGCGCGCCTTGACCTCCACCGCACTTCTGTTTTCTCTCTCTCTCTATCGTGCCTGACGCGTTGTACTGGAGGAAAGCAACTTCCATCTGGGAAGGCGTGGTGCAGTTAGGAATGTTGTCGAACCTTTCCCCTCCCCCTCCCGCCTCCCTCCCGCCCTCCCTCTCCTCCTTCTCCTCCTGCTCCTTGTTGCCCCGCCTACGTGTTTGTCCGTTGGCACGCGTGCTGTGATATGTTCGTGTGGGGATTTCATATCATGTCAAAGCGGCGCGCCCCGGTGAAGATTGGCGCAAGTGTGGTGTCAGCTTACTCGGCGGGGGAATGCGCCCCAGCAGTTTGCTTCCGGCGCCGCCCCCGTTATGTTCATCTCCTGGTCCCTTCCTCCTCCCCTCCCCCCCCCTCTCTCCCCCTCCTTCCGCTCCGCTGCCCCGCCTCCTTTCCCCCCTTCCTCTCCGCCCGCTGCCGATTCAGCTGCGCCCCCTTGGCGGAACGCTGGCGAGCGCGCGGGCGGGCGCGCGGCCCCCCGGGATGCCGGCGGCGAGACGCCGACCCGCGGCGGCGGAAGCTCCGAGGCGCCGCCCCGCGGCGGGGGCAGCTCCGGCGAGGCGCCCGGCGGCGGCTGCGCCGGGCCCAGCGGAGGCGCGCCGCAGGCAGATGCTGCTCAACACGTGGGTTCGTGAGGACACCCCTGCAGCCTTTCAGCTCCGGCAGCAGATCCAGTCCATCCCGCTGCTTGTTGACCGTGGGCGCGCGCTTCTGGCCCTGGTGGCCCCCCGTAGGGGGGAGGACAACGGGTGGCAGCCGAGTGCCGGCAACCAGATCCAATCCATCGAGCGCTTGGACTACACCATCCCCGGCGTGCGGGAAGCGTACGCGCCGCGCCGCATCATCCCTGAGAGGATCCCCACCCTGTGCGGCTTCACCAGGGAGCAAGGCCTGGAGCTGACTTTGCCCGTGGCTCCGCTCATAGCGGTCGCCAGATCGCCCGCGGAGGGGCGCGAACTCACATCCCAATGCATCGGCGATGACATGCGCCATTTTTGCCCCATGGGGAAGGACGAAGGCATGAGACTGATCGAGGAGTCTGTCGCGGCTCTCGTGCAGGCAGGCGTTCACGGCAGAATCGCACGGAGGTTCAAGAATTGGTCCCTGCAGAGGGTGGGCGCCGACTTTAGAGCTATCCTGATCGACCCTGGTAATGTCTCTCCCATCATCAAGAAGTCTCTCCGGCTGAGCAGCTCCAGAAGGGACCGCGTCTTCTTCGAGTGAGCGGAGCCGGGTTTGAGGCACAGACTCTTACCTTCATTCGTTCTGTCTTCCCTCTCCCCTTCCTCCTCCTCCTCCTCCTCCTGCTCGGCCCCCTCCTCCTTCTGGCGCGTCGTTTGGGAAGGACATGACATTCCTCCAGGTGGTGCGTAGTAATGAGACATATGTTGCATTCATACTTCCTATGTATGTGTAATTTTGTCCTTTCGCATTGAAGGTGGGCGTAACTTTGTTCTTTCACATTGAAGGTGTGCGTATCCGATTGTGGGCGTAACTTTGTTCCTTCACATTGAAGGTCGGCATATCTGATTGCGTTCTCTCGCGTTGATACCCTCTGCGCCTTCCGACTCAGACTTTTGTTGTATTCTCTCATGTAACTTCCTATGTATATGTAACTTTGTTCTTTCGCATTGAAGGTGGGCGTGAGTTTGTTGTTTCACATTGAAGATGTGCATATCAGATTGCGTTCTCTCACGTTGATGCCTACTTCACATGGAAGGTGGGCGTAACTTCGTTCCTTCACATTGAAGGTGGGTTTATCTGATTGCGTTCTCTCACGTTGATACCCTCCCCAGAGGTGCGTTAAGCTTAAAATTTACGGTGCAACTTAAAATTTACGATGACTTTTAAATTTTAAGATGAAACTCAAAATTTAACATGTTTTTCATCATTTAAGATGTTGATAAAATTTAAGATGAAAATGCATGCGCATTTTTGCCAAGTTGCAATGCACTGATAAAAACACATCCGTGTCAGTGCACAACGCTCACCATTATTTACAACATCCAAAAGATCTGTTGTATTTTCACACAGTCGTTGTCGCACGCGTGCGCCTGCATAACAACGGAGGCGCATTCGACTGCGCGGCGCCATGCGCGGCGCGGAAACATACATTTGTTTGTTGAAGGACATCGTTTTTGTCCATGTGCGCAAGTTCGTCAGCATTTCGGGCCGCAGTTGGGGAAATGTGATGTCCGCCCGTCGCGGTAAATTTGTCATTCCGCACGGGCTCGTGAGATTCTCTCGTTTTTTTCCCGCTGGTCGTCCAGCGCGCGGTGTGAAATGCGGCGGCGCACGCAGTGCCATCGCGGGTCCATGATCGATGCTTCTGTAGTGGCGCCGATCGCCAGTGAACAAAAACAGTTTCGCGAGCGAGCTTTTCGTGAGTGTTGCGCGCGTCGTTTGCAAGCGCGGCGTCAGTTCGCGTGGGCGGCGCGTGCGTTTCCGTGGGGGTCGCGTACGCGTTCGCAAGCGGGGTGGTGGTGCATTGTCGTAAGGGCGGGGTGGGTGGGCGGGAGGTCGTGTACGCTTTTGGCAGAGAGGGGCGTTCGCACGTGCGCGTTTTCGTGGGGGCGGGACGGGGGTTTACGTTTTCGTAGGCGGGAGAGGGGTATACGGTTTCTTGACTGGCGTGTACATTTTCGCAGTGTGCGCATGTGTGTATGTGTACGTGTTCGTGGGTGTTGCGTACGTTTTCGTGGGGTTGGTGTACGTTTTCGTGGGGTTGGTGTACGTTTTCGTGGGGCGGTTGTACGTTTTCGTGGGGCTGGTGTACGTTTTCGTGGAGCTGGTGTACGTTTTCGTGGGGCTGGTGTACGTGTTCGTAGGGCTGGTGTACGTTTTCGCGGGGCTGGTGTACGTTTTCGTGGGGTTGTTGTACGTTTTCGTGGGGCTGGTGTACGTTTTCGTGGGGTTGGTGTACGTTTTCGTGGGGTTGTTGTACGTTTTCGTGGGGCTGGTGTACGTTTTCGTGGGGTTGGTGTACGTTTTCGTGGGGCTGGTGTACGTTTTCGTGGTGTGTGTGTGTGTGTGTCTGTGTGTGTGTGTGTGTGTGTGTGTGTGTGTGTGTGTGTTCGTGTGTGCGTGTGTGTGTGTGTGTGTGTGTGTGTGTGTGTGTGTGTGTGTGTGTGTGTGTTGTGTGTGTGTGTGTGTGTGTGTGTGTGTGTGTGCGTGCGTGCGTGCGTGCGTGCGTGTGTGTGTGTGCGTGTGTGCGTGTGTGTGTGTGTGTGTGTGTGTGTGTGTGTGTGTGTGTGTGTGTGTGTGTGCGTGCGTGCGTGCGTGCGTGCGTGCGTGCGTGCGTGTGTGTGTGTGTGTGTGTGTGTGTGTGTGTGTGTTCGTGTGTGTGTGTGTGTGTGTGTGTGTGTGTGCGTACGTTTTCGCGGGCGCCGCGGGCGCGTGCGTTGCGATATTGGTGTTGCGAGCGCTTTCGTGGTCGCCGTGGGCATGATTGTTTGTGGGCGCCACGCGTAGTTGTTGCTTGATGTTCTTCGCGTTGGGTTTGTTTTTTCAATTTGCACGCTCTCACTGTTTTTTTGTTTGCGGATCGTTTGCCCAAAGGGTCAGCGGAAAACGCGCCAGCGTACAAGATGCCGACGGATCATCCAAAAAAGCACGCTCGCTTTGGCAACAGCACGGGTGGGGAAGTCAACAACGACGATGCGGTGTCCGAGCGGCGCCGACGCCCACGTCAACGATGGCGGCACGGATTGAACCTTGCGCCCTCGAGTCGCTTGCATGTTCCTGGAAGTTTCCAGACCTCAGGAACCTAGGACCAAACGCACACCATTTCCAGACGCGGCCCAGGGCCCGACTTCGTCCCAGATCGGTCCAGGGAGAAACCGCCAGAATCAAGATCGAGGGCCCAACATCGTTTCCACGTCCTCCTCTTATCGTGCTCCTCTCCTCGTGTCTCCCCCTCCTCTTCCTGTTCCTCATCCTCCTCCTCCCGCTCCTCTTACTCCTCATCTTCCCCCTCCTCATGCTCATATGCCTCATCATATTGCTCATTAGTTTCGTTGTGGTCTCATCCTCCCGTTCCGCCACCGCCGCCGCCTACCTTTTTCAGTTTCGCCATGCGTCCTTAGTCCAGGTTCTATCCCTACTCAGCCGCCCTGCCGTTCTCACGCATTGTTTCGTCAAAGTGGTTACATATGTAGCGTGATCGTTTTCGTTTACCCTTTGATTTCATTGACCTATGCATTGCCCTCGAGCGGTCCCCAGGCCCCGACTATCTGCAGATGCTCGTTCGCCCTGCATGTCCATCGGCATATGTTCGCATTGCCCTCGTCGTCGTCCCCCTTCGTGCCACATCTTATATTCTAAGATCATGTGCTCACTTCATCCTCGAATTCTCTCCGAACATCTGTGCGTTGCAAGGTCCAGGGCAGACACGGGGCGCAGCGCGCGAATACTCAAAAAAGTCACATGCATATGAACATCGAGGCCAACGCCAAGCACGCCTACCCATTGCTTCAATCAGAGCCACTCCGATCCAGAAACGGTTCCATGACTACTTCAGCCAGAATTTTCTGGGGAAATGATGCTTGACGACCGACTTAGTGCCTTTCGGAGTGGATCTGGACTGCTGTTTCGGTTTCACTCTCGGCGGGATGTTGCAGATCTTGGAAAGGTCGCGCTCGGAATTGTGCAGGATCCACATGATTTGTTTGTTTTCGCCCCCCCCAATCGGACATACATGCATTAGATACCATCAACACTTTATCTTGGTACAGCTTGTTCAGTGACGGCCACGTAAACATAAGACTGGCACTCGGTATAGTGAAACTCACATTGACGTTCCTGGACATCGCCAGCTCGATCAGACGAACAATCGTATCCATAGATCGGTTCGCATCTCGGACGTCCTCGCGTCTGGTCACCAGTAATCCCGTAGTGTGGGTCCTTTCGTTTCATGTGTTTCTGCGCGATGTGAGTCCACGTCTCGCTCCTAGGGTCTACGAGGAGCGCCCCCTTCGGCATCAAACTTAAGACCAAGAACGTTGCCCACATAATTCCAGGTGTATGCGATATCGATTCCTTAGTGTCCCGCGTGAAACGGTCGAACTCTGCGGGGTTACCGTTGAAGCCCGTCCTCACCCAGTAGCTGGTCTCCCCCCATCCGCTGCACAGCTCGACCAAGTGAACGTTTCGAGGAACAGCATCTGTGTACTCGTGGGGGGGGGGGAGAACGGGACAGGCAGAGAGAGCGAGAGAGAGAGAGAGAGAGAGAGAGCGAACGAGAGAGGGGGGGTGTGTTGGAGGGTGGGCGGGATAAAGGGACGGGGGGAGGACGGGGTGGCGGGAGGAAGAGGGAACAACGATGGAGAGGGTGAAGGTGGCGGGATCGACAGGGCACACGTGGGGGAGATATCGGGGAAGGCGATGGGAGCGGGGACGAACGAAGCGACGAATCAGGCAAGTTGGAGGGATAGGGCAGCAGTGCAGACGAAACAACGGTGACGAGATGTTGGTGGTGTCAGGTACCATTGCATTTGCGTGTGCGCTGTCCTGTACGATATCGTCTATGGCCGCTCGGTTGATCTCCTCGTACGCCCCCCCTGGCATGTTCGCGTCGATCCTCGCCCCTCGGGCCACGAAGTCATCGGGGATTCCTCTGGGCAGCGCCTGGTCCCGAAGCCATCCAGGGACCGATTGGAACCTGGGCGTGAGGGCATGACCGTAACAAAAAAAAAACACATGGGTGCGAGTGAGGAGGACGGGTTGCGCCTCCCCCCCCTCGCCCCCTTGGTGGTGCATCTCAGGTTTGGGTGGGGGTGAACTTCACATCGAGTTTGCCTAAGCAGTTCCCCCGCGCGATTGGCGTTGCCATCTCGATCCAGGAGGCTGCGTTCGGAAACAACGATGGATGTGGAAGTAGCGTTCTATTGCGTTGGTCATGCGCGCGCACGTGTGTCCGCGTGCGTATATCCTGCATACGTGCCCGCGTGCAGGTTGCAGTGCACGTGCGCGCGTGAGTTTGCGTGCATACGCGAAGGCGATAGCACAGAGAGGAGGGGGAGTAGGCGGGGGAGGTGGATGAGGAGGAGGAGGGGGAGGAGGAAGAGGAGGGGGAGGATAACGAGGAGGAGGAGGGTGAGGAGGATGATGATGATGATGAGGAGGAGGAGGAGGAGGAGGAGGAGGAGGAGGAGGAGGGAGAGGTGGATGAGGAGGGGGAGACGGATGAGGACGAGGAGGAGGAGGAGTAGGATGAGGGAGGAGGACTTTGAGACACGACCAGAACTGGACCCCTCGGGTGACGGGCCTGGTTTTCCGACGTATCCTCTAAGCACCGCCCCCCGATCTCAATGGCCACCTGTATCGTTCTGCCTCCTCTTGTTCCCTCGCTTTCTCCCTGCTCCTGTGCCGCGCCCTTCCCCAGCTCCCCCCTCTGCGCTCGCGAGCGCTCGGAAGGTGCCCCGAATCCAAGGTCCCTGGGCCGTCGGGGGGCAGGTTGAGACCCACAGTCGTTGTTTTTTTTTGTTGCAAGGCGACCTGTAATCAAAGCGCACCAGCTAGTCTATTGGGGATAGAAAGACCTGCCGTCGCAGAACAATCCTTGCAATGTTAATTGCTCATAGATGCGCTTCTCCCACTGGTCTCCCCCATGCGGTGAAGACGCAGTGTTGGCGATCGGGAGGTTCAGGGACTCGTCTGCCCACGTCGCAAGGTGGAACGCGTTCCCGAGCCGCTTACTCCTCTCGGGGCGAACCAATCATTCTGGCACTTTCCACCCCTTTGCTACCGTGTCCTCCTCAGGGCCACCTGGACTCGCAGGTGGCCCTGAGGTGGATATTGGGTCAGACTTGCAGGAAGTTATTGCATCCTGTCCTCTTGACCAGATGGCCCCACGCGTGATGCTTCGGAACGAGTTTCATGCCAGCCCGACGCGCGTGGTTCACATGACGTTTCATTGTCTCCAGAAGCTTCCCCAAGTCACCAGGAGTCGGTTGCAACGATAAGCGGGGACCTGGGCGGGAATGAGGTTGAGTAGGAGGGCGAGGGCGAGGCGGGGGGAGGGTGAATAGATGGGGCGTGAGAGTACGTGTGGAATAGGTTAGGTCCCGCCTTGTCGCATGTGCTCCACCAGGGATTCTGCGGCCAGGATAACAGAGCGATCCAGGGAGTATTTCTGCGCCAGCCAGACAGTCCACGGGAGCAACGTACCAGCCTCACCCCCCTTGGCCTTAAGTTCAGGGATGTCCTCGGATCCGAGCATCTGGGGGGTCAGTGTAGACATTCGGCTCTGGGATTCTATCCCAGCAGTTTCATACCGCATGCCCATGTCAGCGCGCAGCCTGTCCACGCACTTCTCCAAGTGAGCTTCCGCCTTCCGCCGAGCCCCCCTCCCTCTTCACCCTGTCGGGGTCCCTCGTCTACCTCCGAGTCCCTCCACCTATATAGGAGACATTCCTCCCCGCCTGGAGGCACCCCCCCCACCCTCGGGACATGTTAATAGCGTTACAGCGGGTCCCCGAACCAAGGTCTAGAAGGGGAGGGCTCGGAAGACAAAACTGTGAAGCTGGGGGTCGGTGGGGGGCAAACTTTTGAATGCCCCGAGGGCCTCGCCAGGACGTATTATCCATGGGTGTTTCTTGATGACTTCCCAACAAACGAAACCGATGAACCGAAGGATAACTCACAGGTTTAGGACGTGCAGCGTGTCTACAGTGAAATTATAAGGGGACAGCCTCAATAATCGGCACAGTACAGGGTTCCGTCGGTGTGTGAGGTCAACGCACTTGCCGCCGACAATGGTTCGCCGCCAGAAGGTCACAGTGATCGGCAACGCGGCAGCCCCCAGTTTCCCAACGTCCCGCAAGTTGCGGGATGGGTCCAAACGGTCCCCAGCTTTGAGTCCCAGAGACGGCACGTCGTTTGTCAGGGTTCTCCCGGGCCCATTCCTCCCCGTCATGTACATCAGCCCACCGTCCACGAATATTTTGCTCCTGTCCTCCTGCGTTGCAAGCGTGACGTGGACCTCACACTTGCGGCACGCCTCCTCGTAAGAGTCCTCGTCGTACTCCCCCCGCGTGTCCTCGGGAAAGTTTGACAGCTAGGGAGCTCGGGCCCTCCTCTACCTGTCTCATCCTCACCCTTCAGCCTCAGCCTCTCATCAGACCTCATCCCCCTCCTCTTCTTCCTGTTCCTCCCCCATCCTCCGTTCAGCCTTTTTTTTGTTTTTGTTTTTTCTTCTTCTCACCGAGTGGTCCTCATCAAGGGTTAACCCGTTGAAGTCATACATGTTATCGTATGTCGCCTCGCAGCAATAGCAAGGCCTCGAACCGCTCTGCCAAGACGGCAGACCCAGCGACTTGGCGTATTCCATCCAGTCGATTTTGATCACAACAACCGCAGCTTTGCACAATGGCGCGTTTGCCATGGCAGCGCCTCGGGAACCAACTGGCCAGTCGGAACCGTCATGCTGCCGCCGAGGGTGCTTCCCTCTCCACAACGCTTTCAAGCACCACGCTACATAATCCCACACTGCCCATAGATTGCACCACCCTTTGCAGCCACATCTGCAAGACTCAGATTTCTTGAGAACCGCCACTACGTGGCGCTTCTCTGTAACGAGACTGTACAACACTAGCGCAGTTACGTTGTTGGCCTTTCCAGTCATGTTAGGCCTGGTATACTTAATCCCATCTAGGTACAATGCGAGGGATTCGCCCCCCTCCCTGATGATCGGGTGTTCGTGATAGATCATCCGCCACACGTCGAGGGATGGCGGTCTGTCCTCAGGGTCCAGCTCGGAGAGTTCCTTTGGAAACAATGGTGGGCAGTTCTCCACCGTCCTCCTCCTCCTCCTCCTCCTCCTCCTCCTCCTCATGCATTTGCCTCATCGTCCTCCTACCTCAGCCTCCTCCTCCTCCTCCTCCTGCCTCCTGCATCCTCCTCCTCCTCCTCCTCCTCCACCTGCCGACAAATACCCGCCGACGAATGTATGCAGCACCGATGTCCTTCCCAAGCGACTCGTAAACAGGAATAGCGGGGAACGCCTCCTCGTGCCTACCCATGGTCAACTTTTTGTTGTACGAGATATTAACGTAGTGGTAGTACTGGGGCAACACATCTTTGAGCACACTCTCCCTCAAATTTCTGGCGAAGTTTCCAGAACTGCTCTCAGGATTAAGCTTTATCCAACTGACGGGTCCATCAATGCCAGCCCGATGAGCGTGCCAACATATCGTGCAGAGATCTGTAGCACTCATGTGTCGCCCCTCGGCGTACATGCGAAGAAGGTACAGTGTAAACTCGGTAACAGATCGCTGCCTCTCCTCATCGGAAATATGCACATTGTTCAGTCTGACACGCTTGGGTCGGGGCAACACCAGCTCCATTGATTCGGAAAAGCTTGGGCGAAAAGGTGCGTTGCACGTCTGAGTTCCCTCTCCCCTCCCGTCCCCGTACATCCCCTTCCTTGTAAATGTCTCCCCCATCGCCCCCCCGCCAGACGTGTCGATAGGGCGGGCCAGGCGTCTCACTTGAGATGCGCTCTGTGTTGTCAATTGTTTGTGCGCCTCGCTGCTTTTGCAATTCTGATGCGTGCCTCCTCGTCCTCGTCTATCCTCCTTGATCATCCGCTCTTTTGCTAAGCTGCTGCGTGTTCGTGCGTTATTGTCATGCTCTTCCGCATGTTGCTTATGCTGATGCTGCTTCGCTTCCATTGCCGATTGCT
>CAUYUJ010016804.1:97500-145000 GCA_963575745.1 Prorocentrum cordatum
GGGGAGGAGGATCAGCAATTTCGAACACGGTCGTAGACGACCACGTGCCAGCTGCCCACTCCCAGCGACAGTGAGGCATGCGCTGGCACTCAGAAACGCACATCCACGCCCAAGATCAAGCTGGCCTCGTCCATGGCCCACATGATCGGTGGCAACTTGGGGGATGATCGTTAAAGTTGTGCGTGGGTGTGGGGGGGGGGGGGGGTAGTGCGATATGTCTAGCTCTCACCTCGAGGTCCTCATCTTCCTCCTCCTCCTCCTCCTCCTCCACCTTGTCGTCGTTTGTACCCTCGGTTGGTTTAGAACAGTTCCCCAGGACCCCAGCAGAAAGCAGGTGACTCCATTGCGTTTTCCTCGTCCGAGCGGAACGCTGAAACCCAGGCGGAATCCAGGCTAAAAGCTTTGGCCCGCGATTCTCCCTGGTGGGTTGCACATCTGGATTTTCCTCGGGGCAAGGGGATGGGAGAAGAGCTCACTGGGGGGGGAGGAGGAGGGGCAGCATAATAATGAGGATGAGGCGGGGGACGAGGATGAGGATGAGGAGGAGGAGGATGAGGAGGAAACACACACCTCCCAAATGGGGAGGGTGGCACGGACAAGGAAAACGACGCTATGTCAACATTGAATTTGAAGCACGGCTCACCTCTGAGTCGCTCTTCTCGCCATCGTCATCGTACTTGTTGCCGTCGTCGCAGCACTCCTCCACGGTGGACGGCTTCTTCATGACCTTCGGCCTCTTCTGCGGGGTGATGTCCACGCTGTCCTCGGACGCGTCGGCAGGCTTGGCCATCGCCTTCGACTTGGGCGCCGAACCCGTCGCAGCCCGCTTGCCCTTCAGCGTGGGCGTGATCTTCTCCTTGGCGTCGGCGCCGCCGTCCTCGATGATCTCCTTCTTGCTCATCGCGGCGATTCCTTTCTTAGAGGGCGGCGGGGCTGAGCCTTCATCCGAACTGCTCTCGTCGCCCTCGCCCTTGGCAGCATGCTTCTCCACGTTCACCTTCTGGCTCTGGGCGTCCGAGTCCTCCGAGGCTGCGGCCGCAGCTGGTCGCTTCATGGCGGTCTTGTCCTTCTTGATCTTCTCCGTGGTGTCCTTCTCGCCGTCGTCCTTGACCTTATACAGCGAGCAGGCGTCGCAATCCTTGAGCATCTTCCGTTGGATCTCTTTGATCCCGAACTTGTCGAGCTCGCCCTTGGCGAAGATGTCGCACAACTTCTGTGCAATCTCCACGGCCACCGTCTCGTTGTCGAAGTTCTTCACGTCGTGCTGCGTGACCTGTCGTTTGGATGCGTCGGCCTTCCTATGCTCAACCACGACCAGCTTGTTCGTTTCCGTCTTGCCGACGGGCTTGTCGTAGCGAAACTTGACCACGGCCACTCCGTCCGATGCGTCATCCACCATGTACAAGTGCTTAGATTTGCCACCTCCTGCTGACTTGGGTTTCGAAACGCTGCGGAATTCAGCAGTCGTCACCTCAGGGCACGGCCGCTTCTCCTTGTCGGTGCCCGTGCCGAACACTGCAATCACATTCGGATCCGCAGACAAATCAGGACGGAGGAGGAGGATGGAGGAGGTGAGCAGGATGGAGGAGGTGAGGATTGGGAAAGCTGGGCCTCTGGAAAGGCGGGTCTGCATGGAGGCTGGAGGCGAGTTCTGATGTTTACCGGCTGGCCGGGGCTGGTCTTGACGTCTACCTGGGTGTTCTTGGAGTGTACGTTTTCGTGGGGTGCGTGTACGTTTTCGTGGGGTGTGTGTACGTTTTCGTGGGGTGCGTGTACGTTTTCGTGGGGCGCGTGTACGTTTTCGTCGGGCGCGTGTACGTTTTCGTGGGGCGCGTGTACGTTTTCGTGGGGCGCGTGTACGTTTTCGTGGGGTGCGTGTACGTTTTCGTGGGGCGCGTGTACGTTTTCGTGGGGTGCGTGTACGTTTTCGTGGGGTGCGTGTACGTTTTCGTGGGGTGCGTGTACGTTTTCGTGGAGTGCGTGTACGTTTTCGTGGGGCGCGTGTACGTTTTCGTGGGGCGCGTGTACGTTTTCGTGGGGTGCGTGTACGTTTTCGTGGGGTGTGTGTACGTTTTCGTGGGGTGCGTGTACGTTTTCGTGGGGCGTGTGTACGTTTTCGTGGGGTGCGTGTACGTTTTCGTGGGGTGTGTTTACGTTTTCTTGGGGCGTGTGTACGTTTTTGTGGGGTTTGTGTACGTTTTATCGGTGAGTGGGAGGTTTTTTTGGTTTCATGGGGATTGTTTTCGAGTGTGAGTGTCGATCGGATGTTAACTCACTCGTTTTCTGTTTCAGCCCCCTTGGAACCTCGTCGTCGTCGTTCTCGCCGTCCTCCATGTTGGTCGCCCACTCCTTCACGGATTGTCCGACCTTCACCCTGTATGCGCACATCTCCTGGTCGCAGTACCCGTACGTGTAGATGGGCCCCGTGCATGCCTAGGGTTGGCAGGGGGCGAAACTTTAATATCGTTCCCTCCTTTCCTCATCTACTCCTCTTCCCTCTCCTTCCATGCCCTCCGTCATCCTCCGTACTTGTTCATTCCTCTCCCCATTCCATTCTTCCTCATTCCTTCCTCCCTCCCTCATTCCTCCCTCCCTCCTTCATTCCTCCCTCCCTCATTCCTCCCTCCTTCATTGCTCCCTCCCTCATTCCTCCACCTGTTTCCCATCCTTCATGATCATGTCAGCCGTCCATTGGGAATCATATCATTTGCTTTGCAAGCTCCCCGCCGCCTCCAGCAGCTTGGTCATCCATTTCGGGGGCTTGTCAGAAATCTCGAAGCGCGCGTACTGGGAGAGCAGGGTGCGGAGTTTGGGGTTATTCTCCTCGGCATATCGCATGGCCTTCTTCTGGTTATACTTCAGGTTGTCAACTACAGTCTGTGCGATGGCATATAAAGACGAAGTTTTCCCGAGGAGGAACGTGCCGCACGTTTTCTTGACACTGGCAGCTAACTCGACATGTCCCTCAAGGCCTCCGCGGTCCACTGCCGCTTCTCCCATGGCCCCTGAAAAGTCAACGAATGAGGACGCCGTCAGGTACGGCGAGATCGCCTCCTGGATCTTCTTCGGATCATTGCACGTCGAGCGACGCACGCGGTCCTGAGACGACATCCTGAAAAGAAATCGCAGCCCTGAAACCGAGACTGCTGCAGCACGACGTGCGAAGACTGAGGAAGGGCAAAGCCAGGGGAACAGGCCCACAGCGGGCAGCAGGAGCAGGTGCTGAGGTGGGTCGGAGGTGCAGGGCGTGAGAGAGAAGCCTCAGAGAAGGACGAATGTATTGGATCCAACATCGGAGTAGAGTCGAAGTGAGACGGGGGGGGGCACTAGGGGAGCAACTCAAGATCACGACTCTCACACCTGTGATGCATCCAATGGTGCTGCAAGCGGACCCTAGGAACAATGAGGATCAGGCCCCGCAGGAGCCATCGGAGTTCTTGTTAACATATTTCTTATTGTCATAAAAGGGCACACGAGGACGGACCCCAACATGTAAGATAGACCCAGAACGTGCACGCCCCCATTCCCACCTTCGGCGAGCGCCCGCAACTGCGCCGACGACAGCCACTCCTGGGGCAGCTGGCCTTGCGACGACATGGCTGCGAAGCGAACCGCGGAAGCAGCCTGCCGCGGTCACCAGAGCCGAGGAAACAGCGGGCGGCAACAGGCAATGACATCGGCACAGTCAAAAGGCACACTGTGAATGAGATTCAGGGTCAAAACGAGAACAAGGATGCAAGGGGACGCGGGCTGCGTTGGGTGCCCGAACGCCGATGAAGCAAGGACGCAAAGGCACCATGGCGAATGATGGATTGTCCAAGGCGCACCGCTGGATTATGCAAGGAAAAATCAAGAACACCTGCATAGCATAACAAGCGCTCAATAGAAACACCCATCAGCTGCGTCGGTGAACATCCACCAGCCCGCGCAAGCGAGCTTACCAGGCGTCGCGCAGCAACTCTGTTCATATTTGTCATGTGCTGCTGGAAAACAATGAAAATTTAAGGTGATAGTAGGAAACTGCACAAATTTACGATGATCATAAAATTTAAGTTGAAAATGAGAATTTAAGAATAATCTTAAATTTTATCATTTTTGTTTTGCAACTTAAATTTTAAGGTTAAAGAACCTCTGGGTCTGCGCCTTCCGGCGCGTCAGCTGCGCTCCGCGCCCTGCCGCCTGCCCCCCCTCGTGGCTCCTCGTGGTGGCGCGCGGGCCTTGGCTGGCGTGGTTGCCTGGTCGGATTGGTGGTGGCCCTTGTGGCTCCTCGTGGTCCTTTGGCCGCGGTTGCCCGTGGCCTGTGCTGTGTGTGTTTCGTGCCCCCCTCGTGGTCCTGTCTGTCCTGTCCTCTGGCCTCCTCCTTTTCCCTCCCCCCTTCCTCCTCCTCCTCCTCCCACTCGGGCCCCTCCTCCTTGTGGTGCGTCGTTGGGGAATGACATGACATTCCTCCACGTGGTGCGTCGTATTGAGACATATGTTGTCTTCTTGCATGCAACTTCCTCTGCATGTGTAGCTGTCTTCTTTCTCATTGAAGGTGGGCATAACTTTGTTTTTTCACATGGAAGGTGGGCGTATCAGATTGTGGGCATAACTTTGTTCCCTCACATTGATGGTGGGCATATCTGATTGCGCTCTCTCACGTTGATGCCCCCTGCGCCTTCCGTCGCATCTGCTGCGCTCCGCGCCCTGCCGCCTGTCCCCCCCCTCGTGGCTCCTCGTGGTGGCGCGCGGGCCCTGGCTGGCGTGGTTGCCCGGTCGGGTTGGTGGTGGCCCTTGTGGCTCCTCGTGGCCGCGGTTGCCCGTGGCCCGTGCTGTGTGTGCTTCGTGCCCCCTCGTAGTCCTGTCTGTCCTGTCCTCTGGCCGGGGTGGTCCGCGGCCAGAATTGTGCGCGCCTCGTGGCCCCCCCGTGGTCCTGTGGTGGCTTTTGTTGTTTTCTTTCTTATAACTTTTCATGTTCGTGTAACTTTGTTCTTTCGCTTGGACGGTGGGCATGATTTTGTTGATTCACATTGAAGGTGCGCATATCAGATTGCGTTCTCTCACGTGGATACCCTCTTCACATTGAAGGTTGGCTTAACTTTTGTTCCTTCACATTGAAGGTGGGTTTATCTGATTGCGTTCTCTCGCGTTGATACCCTCTGCGCCTTCCGGCGCATCTGCTGCGCTCCGCGCCCTGCTGCCTGCCCCCCCTCGTGGCTCCTCGTTGTGGCGCGCGGGCCCTGGCTGGCGTGGTGGTGGCCCTTGTGGCTCCTCGTGGCCCTTTGGCCGCGGTTGCCCGTGGCCCGTGCTGTGTGTGCTTCGTGCCCCCTCGTGGTCCTGTCTGTCCTGTCCTCTGGCCGGGGTGGTCCGCGGCCCGTGCTGTGCGCGCCTCGTTGCTCCCCGTGGTCCCATGGTGGGTCCCTTTGGCCGCTCCTGGCTCCTCGTGGCCCCTCCCCCCCCCCTCTGCCTTTTCGCAGTCCCCGCGCCCTCCCCCCCCTCCTTCTCCCCGCTCCTCCCTCTTCCCCCCCCCCCCCCCTCCCCGGGCGCGTGGGGGCCTGGGCCGTTAAAGGCTGGGCCCATTCACCCCCGCGCGGTGCGCTTTGGGGCGGCGTGGCGCCCCCCCCCCCGGGCGCCGCCGCCGGCGAGGGCGCCCCGCGCGCCCGGCCGCGCCCCGCGGCGGGGGGCGCGGACTGCGGAGAAATAGAACATAGAAAACGAGCACCCAACCAAGGGAGGGTTGGAAACGAACAATCTTGCAACATCTAGCCTCCAGCCTGTCTGGGTGAGACCGATCGCTGCGTTCGCTGCAGGAGTGGTCGGGCCAGGCATGTCAAATTAGAGGCCCGCGTCGACGCCGGCCACGGGGTGTCAGGCTGCAAGTCGGCGCCTAGTTCAGTCAAGGAGACGTCGCAGGACAGACCCTTGAGCGCTTCGGGGGCGTTCGGCGGGGCCGACAGCCCGGCGCCAGGATGTAGGGCCCGCAGGCGGCTATCCAGGAGCTGCGGCGGGGCAGTTGGCCATGCGCGGGGCTCGTCAGCATGCCGACGTGCGCGTGGGACTGCCCGCGCCTCGAAGACTTGTTTCCGCGTGCGCTTCTGTGCTTCTTCACGCAGCGCCACGAGCGCATGGTGCGCCGGGCCCCGGTGCCCTGGGCGGCAAGCCGTCACGACTGCCCGCGCGAGGTGTCCGAGTCGCCAAGATGCGATGACTGGCGCGAGTTTCCCGTGTCGAAAGGTGGGCTCTTTCTTGTGCTGCCCGGGGCGACTCTCAGCTATCGTTGTGTTTTTACCAACTGTCTGAGGGCAGGCTCCGTCGGCGCGGCAGAGGTCGAGGGCGAGACTTTGCGCCTGGCAGGCGCGATTCGTCATTTCATTTTCGGCGGGGTTCGAGCGCCGCGCGCGGTCGCGCTCCGCCCCAGCGCCCCCGCGCGCGCGGTCCGCTCAGGTCGCAGCTGTCCTGGCGATCCCAGGGCCTGGGCCACGGGGTCGACCCCGTCTCGGGTGGGGTCTGTCACCTCCGTCGTGGACCCGCCCAGGCGCCGCAGCAGGCGGCGGCGCACTGGCCCGCGCGACCCCTCCCTGCACGCACCTGGAGGAAAGAATGAGACAGCGCCCCTGCCCCTCCGGGTCGCAAACGGCGCGTGGGCGGGCAACGGCAGGGAAGGTGTGCAGGCAACGGGGGCAGAGCGGCTACTGCCCCAGACGCGCGGTGCCGGGCGGCTGCGCCGGCCTCCTCGGGCAGGCAGTCCGAGGCGCGTCCGTGCGTCACGCGGCCCCTCTGTGGCAGAACGCGTCCGGGCCGGTCGAGTCAGGCAGGGCGCGCGCCACGAAGCTTGCGTTGTGCCGCCTCTGTGCGGGCGGCGGCCCCCTGTGGAAGAGCTGGCACATGCGCGCGTTCCCTTGCGACAGCGGCGGGGGCTGGGCGTGGGTCTCCCAACTCCGCGCGCTGCGCGGTCTGCCCGGGGCACTCGCCAAGCGCAGGGGCTACATCCACCGGGAAGGCGCCGCGCGCAACACAGCGGGCCAAGGTGGGCGGACCGCCTGGAGTTTTAAAGTCGCGCAACAAGGATCGACTGAGCTCAAGCGAGCAGCGGGCGTTGCGTGCGCAGCGGGCGGCGGATTGCGGGGTGAACGTCGATGTCCAGGATTGGCTGCGCCAGCTCCGCCAGGCGGCCCGCCGCGACGCTTGCCCAGGTGCGCGAACGGAAGCGCGCCAATGAAAGCATGCGGGCTGGCGCCAGGGTGGTCAGCAGGCTGCGCCCGCAGGCAGGCGCGCGCCGTGATTGCGCGCTCGGGCATCCGCGTGCCCAAGTGGTACGTCCAGCCGCACTGGGCAACAGCCGCCTCGGCAGGCGCGGGGGGGTGCCTGCGATGTCCAGGGTAGCAGCGACGGAGGGGGGTTGGGGGGCTCCGATGGGGGGGGGGGGAGGGGCGGGGTCGGCGCCATCTGGGCGGGCGCGCCAGTGCACCGCGGGAGCGCAGTCTGCGCAACCATTCAGCAGGACTGCCCGGATAGCGTCAACAAGCTATTTCACTTGGGCGTGGCGCACTAACGCCGGGGACTGCTCGCCCTGAGCAGTTAGTTTTAGTTTAGCACGCTGGCGGCGTCCGGGTCCGCGCGCGGCCGCCCGCCGCGGCCGCCCGCCGCCCCCAGCGCGCCGCGCCCCGACGTTGCCGCCTCACCCGGTGGCGCTCCGGAGCATGCGGTTGGCGCAGCACAGGAAGCGGTCTCTCACGCCCCCGGTCTGCCCCCCGCCGCGCCACAAAGCAAGCGAGCAAACAACGAGGCAGCGGCGGCCTCCTCGCCACTGGCGGCTTCCCCTGCGCGACCCCACAGGAACGCGGGCATCCGGTGGCTGGGGGCCGCCAGCGCCCCCCCCCCCGCCCACCCGCCCGATCTCGCCGGGGCGCGGGCGATGCAGTGGGCGCTCGCTGGGCGGGGCGCACAAAGTGTGCCCGGCGGCGCGGGGCCAGAGATGACGGCTACGCAGCGCCAAGCCATCCGGCCCGCCTCGTGGGCGACGCGCGCGCAGGCGGGGCGGGCCACGCCACCTGCATAAGCCAGGTGCGCCGCGCGTTCAGCCACCGCGGCACCCTCGGCAAAAAGGCAGCGGAGCAGCCAGTCGGGCGCCTCGGGAGGAGGCGCGTGCGCCGACTTCCTCAGGGCCGAGAACGCCAGCGCTGTCCCACGGCATTCCACCAGCGCGTGCCGGACAGAAACTCGGAACGCCCCGCACCAGGGGCAGGCAGGCGCAGCAAATGGAGGCGACGCCCCGCCGAAGATTGGTAAGGGCCACGCGCCGCTCATCCGTATGAGCCCCCGGGCGCGGAGTTCAGACCAGAGCGCCGGGCCACGCTCGACCTGGAGCAGGTCCAGCAGTGCAAGTGCTCAGATGCCAACCCCTGGAGGACCTCGGACTGAGTGTCCCTGTTGATAAAATCGTCGCGCAAAGTGTTGCCCGTCCTCGACGACGCCGCCCTGGAACGAGGACAGAAGCATGACATCATGCGACGCTACGTCGAAGGCCGAACGAAGGTCGGTGAGCGCCCCGTGCGTGGGCAGCGCGTGCGCACCGCGGAGCTGCGCGTGGAGTAGCAGTGCGAGCGGGAAAAGCAGGGGGTTCCTGACCCCGCCCTGCTGGCCCGCACCGCAGTGCGGGGTGAGCGTGGGGCGGTTGCGCTGTGTCCAGTGTGCGTCCACGACGGTAGACATGACCGTGGATATCGAGATGGGTCGGAGGCAGGTGGCAGCACGCACTCAGCGGGGTGCTGATTTATGGAGCGGCGTAAACGGCCTCTCGGACCAGCGCGTGCTTGTCAGTCCACGCGACTGGGGTCGATTCGCCAGGACTAAGGTGAGGCGCCTGTCCTTGGCGGCCGGCGGACTGGACAGAGGCGTCGCAGCCACGCAGCGCGCTCGAGGTCAATTTGAACGGCGCTAAATCGTCGTTCAGCCCAGCCAGGGTGAACCAGCGCCGACCCCCAGTGGTTGGACCGGCACCAGCGCGGTCCGCACCACTCTGGCGAACCGCAAAAACGGCGAGGGAAGTCATGTTCGCCCTCGCCTGCAGGTTCGCTTTCGCCTGCAGGTCCTGCTCAAGGGCCTGGAGCAGGGCATCCGCGCGTAGGGCCTGCCCAGTGGCAGGGTCTGCGAGGGCTATTTCAAACCGATCTGGCGCTTTACAGGGGGAAGACAGATAACGCTCCGTGGCGCCCGAGTTCGCGGCAAGTTGGAGGAAGTGTTGGGCCTGCGTAGCCGTCCTCTTACACGCCTGGTGGTCGGGGGAATCCGCTGGGGCCGGCCTGGAAGGCCCGCGTCGCTTGAGGGGCGCCGCCGACGACACTGCTCGGGTGACCCTCGCCGCGTGGCCCACAAGGGTCTATATCGCGTCCCGCGACCACGCGGCCACATCCAGCAGCGCACGTCGCTGGGCCACAGAAGCCCGACCCCCGCTCCACGGGGGGCGACGCCACGGCGCACGCACGCAGAGCTCAACCGAGGGCGCTGCAACCTGGACAAACGGCACCGCCTCGAGGGCATCATCCCACTGGGAATTGATTGATGCGCCAACTGACCCGACCAGAACCCGCGCGCATGGAGCGGTCGCGCTGGCACGTTAGCGACCAGCACAGCAAGCGATGGTCGGAACGCACAGCCACCGCCTCCTTGACAGTGACCGAGACGGGCCTGCGAGAACGAGATCGAAGCACGTGCCTGAATCATGCGTGGGCACCAGCGGGTTGCATGCAAACAGCCCAGCAGCGGAAAGCCTTGCCTCGATGGTGCAGTCCTCCTGAGACTGGCGGCAGTGGCAGCATCTGCAGCCCGGCGGGTGCAGTAGGATGTTTTAAACTGTGGCATGCGGGAAGCGGCTCCGCAGCCTGGTTGCGCAGCCAGGATCGCGCTCCACGTGGCTACGTCGCTCCCCGGCGCAGGGTGCACCGGGACGAAAATAAGCGCTTGTCCAGGCGTCACGCCATCGGCGCGCGCCGACGGCCAAATTTCAAATCACTGGACCAGCGGAGAAGAAAAGTCCGGCATAGGGCGGACTGCTGGGGCCAGGTCAGGTCGGAGGGAAATCCCGACAGCGGCCCTGGAGGCAGAGCGTTCGCCAAGCCAGCAGTGCGGGTAACCTGGCGGCAATGCCGCCCCTGGGGGAAGCGCGCTCCCGGGGTAATACAAATATCAATATTTTCATCGTGCAGACGCTGGTCCCTTGCATGCAAGCGCCAATGCAATAGCGCGTCCGTGCTCAGGCCAAGACGAAGACCAGTCCGGCCCGGATTTAAAACAGCCGTGCGCAAGAGCTGCTGGTCGGCCTGGCCGCCGGACGGTTTTGCTATTTCGCGACCAGCGGCCGCGGGGATAGGCCCTGCGAAAGGTGAGATCACCAGCGTCGGGCTCAGTGCAGCAGGCTGCAAGGGGGGGTCGACCTCCTGGGCCAGGAAAGCGCGTAGCTGGTTCCCCAGGTCAGTCAGAGGCCCCGCCTCGCCATTCCCCTCTACGGCGAGCTGCAGCGGCGGCGTAGGCGCGCAGGCCAGCAAGGCGAGCATGTCACGGAGCGCCGCCCCCCGCTCCAGGCGTTTGGTTTCCACGCCTGACCGGCGGTTCACCAGGTCACGCAGCACCGTGGGCGGGGCGTCGCTCCTGCTGGCAGGCATGCCCCCACCGCCCTGCCGGCGCGAGCTGGCACCGGCGAGGTCAAGCAATGCGTGGCAGGGGTATCTGGCGTCAGCGGCTTGAGCCCAAATTCATCGAAGGCGTTCCCATGGGCTCCAGCTGGTCGCGCGACGTCGCCAGGCAGGCCGGCGAGGAGGTCGCTGGCGAGGCCCCCCCCTGCCAGGGCGGCCAGGACTGTCGAACCATGGTCCGCGCCTGGTGCCGGCGCAATAACGGCCCGCTAGGGGCGTTAGGCACTACACTGGACATTTTTTTTGGGGGGCTTGTTCTTGTGTGTGTGTTTCCCCCCATGTCCCGCCCGCTCGTGACCAGCGTGACGGGGCAGCTGGGGGGCCAGCGCGCCGAGTTGCAATTGATGCAGCGGCGCAAAGACGAACCGGCGACTGGCCCTCCCTGGCAGAGGCCGGCCTGTCGGTCGACGGTGGGTGGCGGCGTGCGAGTGAGATGGGGGCGCACAGGGGCCGGTTTAGACGAGAGGGGGGGGGCGATGCCCCATGGTCTGCCTCAGGGCGAGGACCTCTCGATCAGAGGCCCCCCTGTGGAGAAAAAGTAGGAGTGCCCGAGGTCCCAGCCCGCGGGCTCCGAGCAGGTCTGTGGAAGCCCCAGTTCCGGGCAGCATTCGGAGGGTACCCTCTCACCTCTGAGGCCTATGCCCTGGCCGCCAGCCCACAGGGCAGTCGCTGCAGTTTGGGGGCAGCCGACATTACATCCGCGTCAGCAAGTTTGTAGAGTTGAGCTACCCTTTTTTTGCGACTCTACGCGTCTGTTTCAGCCGGCTCTTCCTTTGCTCGTCTCGTTTCGTTTCGTTTCGTTTTGTTTCGTTTCGTTTCGTGTTGTGTCGTGTCGTGTCGTGTCGTGTCGTGTTGTGTCGTGTCGTGTCGTGTCGTGTTGTGTCGTGGCGTGGCGTGGCGTGGCGTGGCGTTGCGCTCTGCTGCGCTGCGCTGCGCTGCGCTGCGCTGCGTTACGTTGCGTTGCGTTGCGTTGCGTTGCGTTGCGTTTTGTTTCGTTTCGTTTCGTTTCGGTTCGGCTTGGTTCGGTTCGGCTCGGTTCGGTTTGGTTTTGTTCGGTTCGGTTTGGTTCCGTTCAGTTCGTTTCGGTTCTATTGGGTTCCGTTCCATTCGGTTCCGTTCCGTTCGGTTCGGTTCCGTTCGGTTCCGTTCCGTTCGGTTCGGTTTGGTTCGGCTTGGTTGTTATCGGTTTGTTCGGTTCGGCTCGTTTCGTTTCGTTTCGTTTCGTCTCGCCTCGTTTCGTTTCGTTCCGTGTTGTTTCGTTCCGTTCCGTTCCGTTTCGCTCCTGTCCCTTCCGTTCCATTTTGTTTCGTTTTGTTTTGTTTTTTTTTGTTCCGTTTCGTTTCGTCTCGTTTCGTTTCGTGTCGTGTCGTGTCGTGTCGTTTGGGTTCGGTTTGGTTCGGTTCGTTTCGTTCCGTATTGTTTCGTTATTTTTTTGTCGTTTCGTTTATTGTTGTTTCGTTTCGTATTGTTGTGTTTCGTTTCGTTTCGTTTCATCTCGTTTCGCTCCGTTCCGCTCCGTTCCCTTCCTCTTCCGTTCCGTTCCGTCTTGTTTCGTTCCGTTTCGTTCTGTTTCGTTTCGTTCCGTTTCGTTTCGTTTTGGTCCGCGCCGTTCCGTTCCATCCCGTTCCGTTTCGCTTCGTCGAGACGCGCGGCGCGACCTCGATGCCGCCGTCGCCGAGCATGGCGCGCTCGTGGAGCAGGAAACGGCTTTTCAGAGTCGGCGCGTTTTCCTGGTCGAGAGGTTCGGCAGAAGGTGGGCGTAAGGCGCGCTTCATTGAGCGCTAGAGGCAGCCAGGAGCGCTACGCTGCGCGACGAGCAACAGCCGCAGCCGAAGCAGCACCGACGCACGTGCGCGCAGGAGAGGCAGCGAGAGGCGGCAGCAGGAGGACGCGGGGCGAGCGCCGCAGGGGCCAGACGGCTAACCTTGGGAGACTGGGGCCACAGGGCGGTGGGTGCTCCCAGCGCTAGCGACTGCGCCGCCAGTGGGGCACTGGCAAGGAGATGGCGCGGGCGGGCGTCTGCAGGGCGCGCCGCCCATAATCAGAGAACACCGCGGCCACGACGGCAGCGGCATCGCCGCCGATGCGCTCGGAAGCAGCAGCGCGACGCACCGCGCGGCCAGGGGGCGGATGGGCCAGAGGAGGCCAGCACAAAGGGTCTGCCACGGGCAATGCGACGAGGGCGGCGACGATCGCGAGCAGCAGAGCCAGGCCTGGTCGCGCAGGGATGCGCAGTGGGGGGCTGCGGGGCCAGGAAGTCACATAGAGAAGCGAGCCGCCACGGGCCGCCCGATGACCCGCCAGCAATGCCACGAGGACGATCCCAGATGGAGTGGGTGTCCGGCGAGTCCGCGCGACTGCCCGCTGAGGCAGACACCCCGCTGCGCGACCTCTTTCGCTTCCCGGGCCGGTCCGTGTCCCCGGAGGCGTCAGCTGAGCGCGCGATGGGGCCCAGGACGCCCGAGTCCTCGCACCACTTTGACGCCGTGTTTTTGGCCGGGCGCTGGCAGGTGGATGGGAGTTCTCGGGCTTGTTCGCCTTGCTTGGCGCTGGACAAGGCAAGGCGGTGGCAGCGCGCGAGGCAGGCGGAGAGGAGCCGCCGCCCGGAGAGCCCAGCAGCAGCCGTGAGCCGGCCATGTGCAATGTTCAAAAACTGCTCGACGACTCGAGGGATCAGTGGCCCGATTGCGGCCGCGTCCTGCAATGCATATGCTTCCACGCAGCTTGCCTCGCCTGGTTCCGCCCCGTGCGCCGCGGGCTCGCGCGCGTGCGCCGCAGGGGTGGGGGTCCCAGCCGAGTCGAGGTAGCGGAGTGCCCACCTGCGGTTGGGGTGATTGCCCGAAGTCTGCCACGCGGCCCCCAGAGTTGGCGAGCGCCTCCAGCGCGGCGGCGGGCTTCCTTACAGGGGGTGCCAGTGCTTGGTCTGTCGGAGCCACGCAGGCGCGCCGAGCAACGAAGGGGGCGAGGACCCATGCGCAGGGGGGCCTCGCGTGCTCCCAGTAGGGCCAGCGCCACACGCGATTGCGATGCGCCCGCGCCACCCAAGCGGACCCTTGCGATGGGGGCGCTCGCGTGGGCCCGGTGGGATGGCGAGCAGCTTGGAGTGCTTCGCCTGCGACGTCTCCCCGCGACGTCCCGCCGCCTCAGGGCGCGAGGCTTCCGCAATGCTCTGGCGGCCATCTAGGACCAGTCGAGTGGGTCGCCCTGGCGAGCTCGACCGCGGGGCATCCGTGGCGATGACAGAGCGACTGGCTCTGCCAGGGCTTCGCAGTGACAGTTCTCCCCGAGTCCGAGGCCGCAGGCCCTCAGCCGCCGCCCGCGCCAGGAGCAAACGCTGGGGGCCGGGATCCAGCGCCTCGCGGGCTCTTCTCTGGGTGGCCCCTACTGGCGGCCCGACTGCGAGCACCGACCAACCCAGATGTTTATGAACCCATGCTGTTGGCGGCGGCGGGGCTGCCTGACCAGCAGGAGGCGGCGCAAAGGTGCGCGCGCCGGCTCACGCAGGATTGGTGGCAGCCGACGGTTGATGAGCGGCGACGCGCAGAGCCAGTGCCAGTCGAGATTTTCGCCCAAGGGCCCGAGATCGCAGGGGCCAGCCTGGGGATGGTATATGCTGCCATTGCCGCTGGAGGAGGAGCCCGCCCCAGACACGCTCGCCTAGCGCCCGTAGTCTGGGCCCTGGCGGACAGTGCCGGTCACGTCGACGACCTGGTCCAAGACCCCTGGCGTGAGATCTTCGGAGGAGGCGCTGTCCTGGCGCGGGGGGTGCACCTGCAAACGGACGAGCTGCGCGACCCGGGCAGGTGGGCAGCGGCCGTGCCGCGCCCGTCGTTCCCGCCGCCGCCAGCGCCCCCTGGCCCCCAACTGAGCGACGGCGCCAGCCGGAGAGGAAGTGCTGGAGGAGGCAGAGGCGGCGCCGGCGCGAGTGGAGGCAGAAGAGGAGGAAGAGGCGCGAGTGGAAGCAGAGGCGGAGGAGGCGGAGGAGGAGGAGGAGGAGGAGGAGGAGGAAAGGAGGAGGAGGAGGAGGAGGAGAGGAGGAGGAGGAGGAGGAGGAGGAGGAGGAGGAGGAGGGAGGAGGAGGAGGAGGAGGAGGGGGAGGGGGAGGAGGAGGAGGGGAGGAGGAGGAGAGGAGGAGGAGGAGGAGGAGGAGGAGGAGGAGGGAAAGGAGGAGGAGGAGGAGGAGGAGGAGGAGGAGGAGGAGGAGGAGGAGGAGGAGGAGGAGGGAGGAGGAGGAGGATGAGGAGGGAGGGAGGGAGGGAGGGAGGGACGGAAGGAAGGAAGGCATGCAGGCAGGCAGACAGGCAGGCAGGCAGGCAGGCAGGCAGGGTGGCCGGCAGGACGGACGGAAGGAAGGACGGACGGACGGACGGACGGATGAGGAGGAGGGGGAGGAGGAGGAGGGAGGAGGAGGAGGAGGAGGGAGGAGGAGGAGGAGGAGGGAGAGGAGGAGGAGGAGGGAGGAGGAGGAGGAGGGAGGGAGGAGGAGGAGGGAGGAGGAGGAGGAGGAGGAGGAGGAGGAGGAGGAGGAGGAGGAGGAGGAGGAGGAGGAGGAGGAGGAGGAGGGGGAGGCCCGAGCAGCGGCAGCGACGACGACGAAGATAGCGGCGACAGCCATAATGATTCCGACAGCGCCAGCTTTTCGCCTACAGCGTCTCGTGACCCCCTAGAGAGCTCCACTGAAGTCCCCAGTGGGACCGCCCGCATGCGCCCCACACACCTAATTTGATATTTTGTCACCCACCCAGTACAATGTCTCGTGGCCCCATGCGGAGCTCCACCGAAGTCCCCAGTGGGACCGCACGCATGCGTCCCACGCGCCCCATTTGGCGTTTTCACCCATAGGGAACTCCACCCGCGGCCCCAGTGCTACCGCCCGCATGCGTCCCCCCCCACCCAGTGCAGCGCTTCGTGGCCCCCTCGGGAGCTTCACCGAAGAAGGTCTTCACAATTGCGGTACCCACAACTACATATGCTTGGGTCTTTCGCCATGATTTTTTTAGCTGATGCCAACGTCCGACTGGCGGACAGGCGGGCCGCTCTGCATTCAAAGGGGGCGCCCGCAGTGGATAAAAAGACTCGTGTATGGACTTATGAGGAGGGGGTTTGGGACGGGAGGGTGCATGGCAGCATCGGTTGATGCAGATTTCTTTATTCTCCTCCTCTGCCTCCTCCTCCTCCTCCTCCTCTTTCTCCTCTGCCTCCTCCTCTTTTGCCTCCTCCTCCTTCTCCGCCTCCTCCTCCTCCTCCTCCTGCTCCTCGTCCTCCTCCTCCTCCTCCTCCTCTCCTCCTCCTCCTCCTCCTCCTCCTCCTCCCCCTCTTCCTCCTCCTCCCCCTCCTCCTCCTCCTCCTCCTCTTCATCCTCGTCGTCGTCCTCCTCCTCCTCCTCTTCCTCCTCCTCCTCCTCTGCCTCCTCCTCCTCTGCCTCTTCGTCCTCCGCCTCCTCCTCCTCCTCGTCCTCCTCCTCCTCTTCCTCCTCCTCCTCCTCCTTTCTTCCTTTTTCTCCTCCTCCTCCTCTTTTTTTTCTCATCCTCTTTCTCCTCTTTCTCTTCTTGTTTTTCGATTTTGTTTCCTTGCTGATAATTCCTCCCCGTCGCACTCCGAGGCCGGTCGAAAGGGCGGACCAGGCGTTTTGCTGAGACGTCCTCACCATTTATGACCCTGATGTCAAACATCATGTCAACAGCTTCACACATGAAGGGCGGGTTGTTTTCAACATGTGCCTCTCGCCTTAGCGCCGCGCGCATTCATGTCAAATATGTGCAACGAGTTTCACGGATAAAGGGCGGATGGTTTTCGAACTGTGGCTTTCGCTCGCCTTCGCGCCGCGCGCATCTGTTAAACACATGTAGAATAGTTACGCGGATTCAGGGCGGTTCGTTTTCAGAATTGGCCTCTTGCCTTAGCGCCGTCCATTTACGTTTCAAGAATTGGCAAAGAAATCCCGGATCGACGGCGGTTCGTTTTTCAGAATGTGGCTGTCGCCTTGGCGCCGATCACATCCTTATCCATCATTTGGGAAGAGTTTCGCGGATTTTGTGCGGATCGTTTTTAAAATGTGGCTCTCGCCTTAGCGCCGCGCGCATTCATGCTAAACATGGGCAACAGTTTCACGGATTGAGGGCGGCTAGTTTTCAAAAGGTGGCTCTCGCTTTAGCGCCGCGCACAATCTTTCCACGAATTTGTAAGAGTTTCGCGGATGGATGGCCTTTCATTATCAAACTGTGTTTTTCCTCAGCGCCGGGCGTATTCGTGTTGAGGATTTGCACAAGTTGCACTGGTTCTCATCGTGAATGTACCAGGAGCGGTGCCTTGGAACGGTACAAGGTTGTCAGGGCGCAACACACTTACGTTTATTCACTGTGTTGAAGTCCCAGGAATGGTGCAATGCACGATGCAGGATGCAGGATCGTCAATACGTAAGGGTCAGGATGACTCGTGGCGTCGAAGTTCCGAAAATGGTGTTTTGGCACGGTCAAGATGTTCACACGGTTGTCCCCTCAACGGGGCAATTCCCTCAGTGGAAATGACCTTGCCTACGAAGAGAAATCTTGCAGGGAGGGTGTATTTCAACATCGTTGATGAATCTTGGGTTTGCACTCGTCCTCCTCCTCCTCCTTCTCCCCCTCCTCCTCCTCCTCCTCCTCCTTCTCCTCCTTCTCCCCCCCCTTTGTTCTCCGGGGGAAAAGACGAAGGTGGTTGGATCCGCGCGAGGAAAGAGCATCCACCTTGTTCTTCTCGTGCTGCTTCCGTTGCCGCTGCCGCCGCTGATGGCGCTGCTTGTGCGGCGGCAGGGCTGGCTGCCGCCTGCGCTGGCACTGACGGCGGCGGCGCCGCGGCAGTCGTCGGGCTGCACACCGTCTTCGGCAGGAAATGCACGCGATGCTGCCACATCCTTGCCCGGCCACGCGTGGCGCACTGAATGCGTGCTTCGTCCATGGCCCCCTTGGTCTGGATCCATATCAAGGGACGGCCACCTGGATTGCATTTCTCGAACAGCTTCCTCCCTAGCCTGGCGACCCTGATCGTGGACTGCCAGTGGCAAGTCAGCCTCGGTGCCTGGTGCACTGGTTCTGTGCAGTCGGACATGCTGGAGTCGTCGCGCGTACTTCCCGCAATTTCTGCACCACACGCCCTCGGCCTCTTACCGCGGGCCGAGATTCTGGCACGTCTCGAGTGTCAACCTGCGTGGCGCGCCCTGGAGACCATCTGCAAGCTGGTCGCTGGCATGGTACCTCTGTTCGCGCCGGGTCCAGATGTCGATGAGCATGCCCTGCAATGCGCTAGCCTGCGCGACAGTGGGAGCGCCTGCAGGATGACTGCTGCGTGCCTCGCGCACATGAGCGCCTACATGATGCCCTTTCAGGAACACGCGCAGTGCTGCGCGCCGCAAAACAGTACATCCTCCACAGCCACAAAGCGTTCATGTGTTCCCCCTCCGCGCCACATCGCCCCTTCGAGTGACTGCCATCTCTGTGGTGCTTGGTCTTGGGCTCGGTGGTCATGAGGCCTCCAGCCCGCACGGATCTCAGTACACCGAGTTTCGTCTTCGCTTCAAGGGTGCCGTCGGCTCTGGCGGTCGCGCTCTCTCCCGCGTTCCAGTCCACATCCTCCTCGTTGGCCCTCTGTTGCAGTCTGTTGTGCAGAGGCGTGGTACGCCTTCTGTCGATGTGGCTGGCCCCTGCGTAGTGTTGCGCTCGGTCGTGCGTGAGCCTTTGCGAAATTTCAGTGCGCCAGGTCTCACGCAGGTTGTGCTCTCACTCCTTCTTGTCTCCCGCCCCGGCAACCAGCTCCTGGACGGCGTCGCTGTGGACCGCTAATCAACTGAGGCACCGTAGACGCATGACACGGGTGACCTTCGCGCGAGTGCCAGGGTGTCGCAGTGCCCGTTGCGCGCGGTGCGCCCGCCCGTGAACCTCAATGGCCGCCGAAACTGCAGGCGCGTTGTACTAGGAACTGGAGCGGCCCATATGAAAGCAGCAGCTGCCGTCCCCCCCACCCCTTGGCGTGCGATAAAAATGCAACGCGTTCCGTGCATCGTCACAGTGGTTGGATCGCACGTTATACAACATATTTTCCAGGGATATAAACGTTGTATGTTTTGTCAGCCATGTGCGAACACAGTTTGCCCAGCATTATTTGGTGAGGGAGGTTCAACTCTTTGCGTTGCCAGTTTTTCGATCAGGCATGTTTGGGAATCCGTGTTCCTCTGCCGCGAACTTGCTGCCACTTGTTGGGCCGGCGTTATCGCCTGCCCAGCTTCGCATCGGATTTGTCGGAGCATTGCAAGGCCGAGTATTGTCGCTTCCGCGTGAACTACCAGCAGGGCAGCCTTCCGATGTGCGGCGCAGTATGCGCCAGAGGCAGCCCGCGTTGCTGAACGGAAATCGAGACCGCCCTGGCAAATTGGAAAGTTGCAAAGTTCTGTGCAGAGGATGGGATCGAAAACGAGGGATCGGCGGGTATCGAGGTTTTGAGGTTTTAATCGCACGCGAGCAGAGAACAGCGAATGCTCTTAATGTGACTGTTGGTGTTTTGGCCGTTCGTTGCCGTTGCCGTTCGCTGCCGTTGCCATTGCTGCTGCTGTTGTTCTTGCTCTGGCCGTTGTAGGGAAGGGTGTCGGGAGAGGGAATGTATATTGGTTCGCATGTTCTACGGTACGGTGCGTGAGTTTCTTCCTCAGATTCGCTGCCTCTCATCTCCCCCTGGTCCTGTCCGTGACTCACGTTGTGATCCGCTACTTTCTTGGGCTCGCTACTGTTCTCTGGTGTAGCTGTCAGCGTGCCGTCGGCGTGTTCGAACAGCGCCGCGCGTTCGACGCCAGGTGGTCGACTACAGCCCCGAGCACGTTGTGCTCAGCTGGTCGGGCGGTTGGCACGCTGGGAATCAGGCGGGCTGCTGCTGCCTGCACCATGCCTGCAGGGGGTGGGCGCGAGGCATGGCGTCGGAGCACGCGAGCAAACCTTGAGATCTGGGCATCGCCATTTTTTCTCGCCAGGCATTGTCGCTCGTCTTTGGACCCTAGGACCCTCAGGGAACGGTCCTGATCGACTAAGGTCGCGGACTCTTCACGATGTAATGCAAACAGTGCTTCCACTCAAGGATTTTAAGTTTGGCTTCTCAGTAATGTGCTTGCGGTTCTGGGATTTCGTCAGGTGCCCGCGCGCTGGCTGATGGTGTTGGGCTTTCGGCCTGTGCCCGCCTGACGTCGCCTTGTCGCGAGGACAAGGAGCAGGAGGAGGAGGTTGAGAACTAAGAGGAGCAGAAGGAGGAGGATGAGGAGGAGGAAGAGGAAGCGAATGGAGGACGATGACGATCACGACATCTGGGACGGGGGGAGGGGAGAAGGAGGGGACGAGGCGGAGGATAAGAAAGAGGAGGATGATGAACAGGGTGGTGATGCTGTTGATGATGATGCTGATGATGAAGACGATGACGACGACGATCACGAAGATGATGCTGATGTTGATGACGAGGAAGATGCTGATGATGATGATGATTGTGATGGTGATGTTGATGACCATGATGATGATGATGATGATGATGATGATGATGCTGATGATGATGATGATGATGATGATGATGATGATGGTAATCATGCTAATGATGATGATGGCGATGGTGATGATGATGATAGTGATGAGGATGATGCTGATGATGAGGATGTTTATTCTTAGTTTTTGATACCGATGATGACGATGAGGAAGCCGCTGAGGATGAGGATGATGATGAGGCTGATGAACAGGAACATGATGACGGCCATGAAGACGACGGGGATAATGATAATGCTGATGATGATGGTGATGATGGCAATGATGGAATTACCAATGCTGATGCTGATGCTGATGCTGATGATGAGGATGCTGGTGGTGATGATGCTGATGGCGACGACGACGGCGGCGGCGACGATGATGATGATGATGATGATGATGATGATGGTGATGATGATGCTGATGATGATGATGATGATGATGAGGATGATGATACGAATTATCAGGATCATGATGCTGATGACGATGATGCTGATGACTGTGATGATAGTGCTGACGATGCTGACAACGATAATGATGTTGCTGATGCTGATGATGATGCTGCTGATGATGACGTCAATGATGATGCTGATCATGATGATGATGCTGCTGATGATGATGCTTATGCTGGGGATGAATCGTGGTGATGATGATGCTGATGATTCTCCAAATAGGCTTGCCCTATAGGAGTCCTACCTCAAACCCTACTAACTGGCCCGTTGCCCCCCACCCCCCCGATTCCTATGCCCCCCCCAATCCCTATGGCTATCCCTACGCCTATGCCCATGTCTCCACCCAACTCCTTTGCCTACGCCTATGCGTATGCCTGCTTGCTTGCTTGTTTGCTTGCTTGTTTGCGCGCTTGCACGCTTGCTTGCTTGCTTGCTTGCTTGCACGCTTGCTTGCTTGCTCAGTTGCGGATTCCAAGCATGCCTGATTCCTCTGACTCCTTGGTTCGAGTCGTCTAATCTATTTTGGGCAACGCTGACTGATATGATGATGACGGCGACGATGATCATGCTGATGATACTGATGATGCTGATTTTGATGCAGATGCTCAGTATGAGGATGATGAAGATGATCCTGATGATGATGAGGACGACCATGATGATGATGGTGGTGATGATGATGATGGTGATGGTGATGGTGATGATGATGATAATGATGACGATGAGGATGATGATGCTGCTGATGATGATGATGCTGTTGATGATCATGCTGATGGTGATGATCATGATGATGCTGATGCTGATGATGACGATGATGCTGATGGGGTGATGATGACCATGCTGATGCTGATGCTGATGATGATGGTGATGCTGGTGATGATGATGGTGATGATGACGATGTTGATGACGATGACGATGATGATGATCATGATGATGGTGCCGATGATGATGATGGTGATGATGCGGGGAAAAGGAGTAGCAGGAGGAAGAGGAGGAGGAGGAGGAGGAGGGATAGGAGGAACATCATGATGATAATGATGATGATACTGCTGCTGCTTACGATGATGATGGTTATGATGATGATGCTGATGCTGATGATGATGATGGTGGTGGTGGTGGTGATGATGAAGACGATGACGATGACGATGATGATGATGCTGATGGTGGTGGTGGTGATAATGATAATGATGATTCTGATGATGGTGATGCTGATGATGAGGATGATGACGATATTGATGTTGATGTTGATGATGATGATGATCATGATGATGATGATGATGCCGACGATGATGATGCTGCTGATAATCATGGTGTTGATGATGATGATGATGATGCTGAAGATGAGGATGAGGATGAGGATGATAATGATGATGATGATGATGATGATGATGATGATGCTGATGATTATGATGATGATGATGATGATGATGATGATGATGATGATGATGATGATGATGAGGATGAGGAGGATGAGGAGGAGGAGGAGGAGGAGGAGGATGAGGAGGAGGAGGAGGAGGAGTAGGAGGAACGGGCGGAGGACGAGGAAGAGGAGGGGTTATGACACGGGGAAGAGGAGGGAGGAAATGGAGGATGCCTCCCCACTCTTCTTCGTGTCCACTGGTCTTCAGGCGTCTGGAGGCATCCAGATATTTTCTGAGCCCCCCAGATGCCCAGAAAGAGCCCCCAGACAAAAAGGTCCGAAAGCCTGGATCCTTTCCCCTCCTCCCTTCTCCTTCCCCTCCCTCCTCTCCCCGGGCAGTTCCCGCTCTCCTGCGCAACCCACCAGGCAATCCGCCGCGCCATCCACCGCGCTCTTCGCGTCCCACCGCGCAACCCGCCGCGCACCGTGCAACCCACCGCGCAACCTCGGCGAGAACTGCCAGAACCCCCCTCTGTTCGCCCTTTCTTCGGAAGGCAGCTGGCGCTGCCCAAGGCGCGCCCAGGCGACATGCGCTGGATTTGGGATGTGTCGCCGGAGGAGGAGGAGGAGGAGGAGGAGGAGGAGGAGGAGGAGGAGGAGGAGGAGGAGAACGACGAGGAGAAACGCTAGTGTGGTGATGGTGATGATGACGATGATGCTGATGCTGATGATGATGCTGATGATGCTGATGATGGTGATGATGCTGATGATGGTGATGGTTGTCTTATCAGGCAGCGTTGACTCCAAATCGATTGGACGACTCAAATCAAGGAATCAAGCATGCGTTGAATCTGCAACTCAGCAAGCAAGAAAGCGTGCAAGCAAGCGCGCAAGCGCGCAAGCAAGCAAGCGTGCAAGCGCGCAAGCGCGCAAGCACGCAAGCAAGCAAGCGTGCAAGCGCGCAAGCAAGCAAGCACTCATAGGCATAGGCGTAGGCATAGGAGTTGGGGGGGAGGCATAAGAATAGGGATAGGCATAGCCATAGGAATTAGGGGGGGGTGCAAAGAAATTTGGGGTGGGGGGGGTGGGGGTAGGGTTTGAGCTAAGACTCCTATATGCCACGACTATTTGGATAATCATGCTGATGATAATGCTTCTGATGATGATGATGATGAGATGATGACGGATTGATCGTTTCATTTATTGATTCTCGGTTGATTGATTGATTGATTGGTGGATTGAGGATGATGAGGATGTTGACGATGGTGATGATGTCGAAGACGACTTCGATGATGATTACGGTGACGACTGTGTCGATGACGATGGTGATGAAGATCGTGATGATGCTCACTATTATGATGATGACGATTACGATGACGATGACGATGACGATGACGATGATGATGATGATGATGATGGTGGTGGTCGTGATGATGATGATGATGATGATGATGATGATGATGATGATGATGATGATGGTGATGGTGATGGTGATGGTGATGGTGATGGTGATGGTGATGATGGTGATGATGATGGTGGTGGTGATGATGATGATCATGATTCGGATTCAGACGACGAGGAGGAGGAGGAGGACGTGGATGATGATGTCGAGGAGGAGGAGGAAAGCGAGGAGGAGGAGGAGGCGACAGAGAGGGAGGAAGCAAGCTATGTGCGCTTGCGCCACATCTCACATCTTATTCCTCCCTTGCATCCCTTCCCATTGCGCAGATTTGTCTTTACCCGCGTACGAATGTCACAGCAGACCTTGAACTCCAAGCAAGACCCCATCGTGTCATGTCCACTCGGAAAAAGGAAGCTGCGCAGAAAGGCGGAGGTGGCGGGTGAGCAGGAGGAAAGGGAGGAGGATGAGGACAGATGAGGACCAGGTCGAACAGCAGCAGCAGCAGGAACTGGACTACGACGAGCGGGAGGAGCAGGAGGACCAAGGGGAAGGTGGAGGAGGGGAAGCGAGGAGGGCGACAACGACGAAAAGCGAGAGCGCCATTCTGAATTGCGGGAGGCAAGCGCCGATCCGAAAATGCGGCCACGCAGCAGCGGGGTACCATTTCGAAACACCGGAGACAATCGTATGGGTCAAAACGATAATAAGTTTCTTGTTTGAAATCCAGTGTGTGAGCAAAACGAAACGCCGAGGGGGCGGGACATCTTCTGAGCACAGTCAGATGAGAGAGCAGAGTCGTATTCATAATGTGTAATTGTAGAAAGAAGAGGCGGATACGGAGGAGGAGGAAGTGGCGGAAGCTGCGCAGGAGAAGGGGGGGAGGAGGCGGAGGTAGAGGCTGGGAGCGGGCTTGCTTCTTGCCTTGTAGCAAGGACGATGGAGACCTTTACTTCGACGTGAAGGTGCAGGCCAACTCCCTGGACAGCAAAGCGCGGACTTACCGCTTCGCGAAAACCCCCGAGGAACGGTATGTGCGAGGCAGGAAGCCGGTCCGCCAACCCCTCTGCCTCCAAACGCTCCTCCTGCGTTTTCCTCCTCCATGCGCCTTCCTCCTGCCTCCTCCGGCCTCCTCCTGCCGCCTCCCTCTTCCCTCTTCCTGCCTTCACCTTCTGGCCTCCCCCTCATTCCTCCTCCCTCCGTCCTCCGTTAAGGGGACAAAAGGTAGAACCCCTTCAGGTTCGACCCCGTGTTCGCCCCCACCCCCTCCCTCCAGATTTAAAGTTGGGTCGGGCCTCGCGAAGGCCCTTGGGATTCCTCTTTTTTTGTCCTCTCACGGCTGTGCTGCCGAATGCCTGGGACCAACTTTGAATCTCGGGGGAGGGGGCGGAGTCAAGGGTTCCACTTTTTTGTCGACCTACGGTCCTTCTCTGCTCGCTCCCTTCTCCTGCCTGCTCCTTCCGCGAGGGCCTCCAGGTGCAGAGGCGAGTTCTTCGAGAGGGCCACTTGGGGGTCCCTCGAGGACGCCCGCTCCCTGCGCATCTGGCCCGCGCAGCCCAGCCCCCAGCCTCCCCTGAGATCCGACGTCGCGGAAAAACATATCATTTCAAAATCACGACCGGAGCCCCACACCCCATCTTCCTGCGCCGTTTTTCGAGCTGGATCGATCTGCGAGGGTCCCTGGGCCCGAGACACAGCGAAAATGCCCGGCTCGAAACAAAATTCCGAAGGATTGCAAGAAAAATCGCCAGAGTCTCTTCGCCAAAATCGCGGGTTTTTTTGCAATCCTTCGCCAGAATCTCCAGGACGCCAAGTCCCCTTGCAATCTCGGCCCGCGCGGCCCAGCCTCCAGGCGGCGGCGGCCGCGCGGAGGCCGCCCTCCGCGCGGCAGGCACGGAGGGCCCCGGCCGCCCCCGCCCGCACGCTGGCCTGGCCTCCCGGGGAAGGCCGTCGGACGCCGTGCTCGGCCTGTCCCCAGAGCGCGGCCCTCGGGAGACGCCCGCGTGTGTGCGTGCGTGCGTGCGTGCGTGCGTGCGTGCGCGCGTGCGCGCGCGCGCGCGCGTGTGTGTGTGTGTGTGTGTGTGTGTGTGTGTGTGTGTGTGTGTGTGTGTGGGCCCGATCGCTGGAGCAGTAGGCCGGCTGGTCCAGCTCTGCCACGAGAGGCGCTTCCGCCACGCCAGGAGGATCCTTCACGACCTCCGCGACCAGTTCCCCCCTGCCGGGCGACCGCGGGAGCCTGGCTGTGGGCCACGTTCTGCGGGTCCATTCTTCTCCAGCCGTTTGGGCATGCCCTCATGGCCAGATACGCGCAGTCCCTGCTGCAGACGTTCGAGGCCAACTCTTGCGGCGACGCCCTCGGGGGGCTCGGCGACACCACCCGCGCGATGCTCTCCCTACCCCCGGACGTCGTCCTCGACGCTTCGCTCTCCCAGGTCGACCCCGAGGCGCCCAGTTGGATCGGCGACGACCCCACGGCCTTCAAGCTGCTCCCCGGCATCACGCAGGTTTGGCAGCTGTGGGAGATTACTCTGCTAGACGGGGGCGTTCTCGAGTCGCGCAGGTTCAAGGAAGGCATGTCATCTTGGATGCTCTACGTCCCTCTGTCCTCCACCTCAACCCTCGACCATTACATTTTCCATGCCAAGGTCGTCTCCTCCAGCGGGCCCGACGACATCGAAAGGGCACCACCACGGATACTTGTCCACTGGGATCACGATGTCTGTCCTCTCATCGACTCACCACAAGGGCCCCATTACGCCGAACACCCCCATCTGTGTCAACCTTCCGCCCGTCGTGCTGCAGCACCGCAGGGCTGCGTACAAGTTCCACTCGTTTCTGACGACGGCGCCACCTGGGGTTCCGTGGTGTTTCCCATCCCCGTGCTCATCGCCTTCCCCACGCTCCCCCTCACCGACGGGCTGCGCATCAACTCCGTTGCCTTGATCGCTTACCTTGAGACCGCCGCGGCCGCTGACGAGTTGTCTCCTCCTGCCTGGCGTGGCCCTGCCCCGTCGGATTTACCCTTGGCTTTGCCTGCCCGGCTGCCCCTTGGCGCCTCCTAGACGTCGTCGCGCCTTCTCCCCTGGCCGAACCTGGGCTCGGCTCCGCCGGGGCACCTCCGCGGTCTTACTCGCCTGACTGGAAGTATATCCCACGGTCCGTGTTCAGCAAACCACCCCTCTGCCTTCCCATCAGACGAAAGGATCCAGGAGGTCGCCAACTTCTTTACGCTCGACCTGGACCAGGCCGTCGGCCTCAGGCGCTCCATCACGCATCTCTGGACCGCGGTACAATGTCCTCCTGGGACCGGCAAAAGCGAGGGTGCTCGCCGTCCTCGCTGTGCTCTATGCCAGCGTGTTCCCGCAGGGCTGGTCGGCCCTGGTTGCCAGCGGCGCCACTTCAGCCGTTGATCAACAACGCGGTCGATCACCTCCTCGACTTCTGCGACACCGCTCCGCCGAAGCGAAGGGCGGCCCCTCATGCATCCCACGGCACGTTCAGCCGAACACCCTCCCAGAACGGCTCCGGCCGCGCACCTTCGAGGACAGGTGCGAGAGGGCCAAGCCATCGGCACATGGCCGCACCAAACACGTCCAGCGGCAAGCGTAAGCCCAAGCTGATCGACGCCATCCTGGGTGGGGCAGATCGCCCCCTCCATCAAGATCTTCGCGGTCACGCTTGAGAGGGTCGACAGTCTCTTCTACGGCCCCGACCAGACGGAGGGCCCGCATTTCGGTGTTGTCTTCATGGACGAGGCCGCCCTGCATCCCGAGTCCCTTTCCATTGGCCCATCGACCGCCCTCCGTCCGCCTCCGTCGGCATGGTGGGCCACCGACCCGTCACAGCTGGCGCAGCGCTGTAAGTCCAAGGACGCCGAGATAGGCGGCTACAGGATCTCCCCCATGGCCAAATTCATGAACTGCTTCCAGAGACGCGAGGAGGTCGTCACGATCGTACAGGCGCAGCCCAGAGGCTCGCTCCAGCCTCACAGGCCGCGACCGCTCGCTCCTCGGCGACGTGCCCTGGACGGTGCGGGCCGACGTCCCCTCGGACCTGTCGGACTCCGACCCCGACGCCCCACCCGGACTTCGACCCCCCCCCCGCTGAGGGTCAGCACGCCGACCTTGTCTCGCTCATCTACCTTCCCAGAGCCGCCGCGGTGGAGCGCGAGGCTTTGGCCCCTGTGGACCGCTTCGGCAGGGGCGTCTGGCGTGGCCCCCACGCGACCCCTCACGGCCAGTCACATCACCTCCTCGTCGTGCACGTGCAGGGCCGCGACAGCACTACCCCCCATGGCAGCACAGGAAACTGCTACCAAGCCAGCCTCGCCGTGGAGATCGGGAACCTCCTCGGCCCCAGCTGCGTGCGGCGAGGGTGCTCACTCGGCTTAGCTGTCCCCTACAAGGAGACGACTGTGCTCATCCGCAGCGGCTCAGCCTTCCCGCTCCGCCTACGTGGGCAGCGCGGCGGCCCCGAGGCCACTGACGACGCTGCCCTAGATGCCAGGCGCCACGCGCTAGGTTTCCTCCGCACCCACTCCGACACCCGCCCGCGGGACATCACTGGACCTGACGCCCCCCCCCTTCTACCCCGCCCCCGGCTTCGATTACCTCATCGGCCCGACTGAGATGTGACATGGGCGCGAGAAGGACATCCTCATCTGCCTCATGCGGTCTAACACCCACAAGGCGTGGGGGCACGTTGACGAGCGCGAGCGCCTGGCGCCGTAACGTTTTTCTCTCCAGGCCCATGTGCGGGGTCATCATCACTTGCCTCAGGCAGACAGACACCGCCACTGAGTCAGGTCTACAGGATCTGCTCCGCCACGCTCACAAGGCAGGGCTCACCTGTCAGCTCGGCATCGTCGGTGGTAGCCTCACGCGTCATGGTCGAGGGGTGGGAGGCTGGACGCCTCGCGAAGTGGCACCAGCTATTACTCGATAAACGGAGTGACCTCGCCCTGCGTCTGATCAGCGAGCAGCCGAGAGGCAATTCCCATCGCCCCATGTCGGGTGCCGCTCCCCCGACCTCGGCCCCTGCCTCACCGGCGCAGCGTCCCCGTGCGGCCGCGGGTAACCCCGCCGCGTCGGCGCGCTGGGTAGTATGGCAGGACCAGCTCGCCCCAGTCCCCCAGCGCTGCCCCAACGGCATTGGCGCTCCACCTTCGCGGGAGGCCGCTCCTCGACCGCGTGGCGGAGTCTGCGAGCACCTCGCCCGACGAGGCTGTCACGCGCACCCGGCGTGTGTGGTTGAACCGTCGAGCGCCGACTGGCCGCCCGTCAGCCCCCCCCCCGCGGGCCTGCCTGAGCGACGGCGGCGCGCCCCCCACTCCAGGGGGCGCGTGCAAGAGGGCGCGAGCTCTAAACGCACGGTCTGAATAGTGCCTCTGGCCCCGCCGCCGCCCCGCCGCCCAAAACTCGGCGACCGGGCCGGCCGCTTCGTCAGCTTCGGCGGCCGCGCGCCTCGCCCTGGCCAACCGTGTGGCCGCCTTGCTTGACGCCCCCAGTCCCGTCGTCCACTTCCCGGCTGCCCCTTGGCACGAATGGGTCATCAGGCACGCCGCCGGCACTGCGGATGATGCTGGGGATGACTACATCACCTTTGACCCGCACGCCTTCTCCGCCCCTCAGCTCAGCCTCTTCATGCGCTCTCTTCCCACCAGTGTCCTCCGCGACGCCGCCCAGGGTGGGGACAGCCCCTGCCGCTCCGGCTGGGGGCTCTGGCGCCGCATCGCCTCAGAAGAGGTTTCCCTACCGCGAGCTCTCGCGGCCCCACGGTTGCAGCAAGTCGAGGTGCCGAGCGTCTTTCGTGGCATTTTGCCATCTCCACGAACTTTTGCTCTCCTCGTCCTCGACTGTAACTCATTCGCTCCCTGCCTACTGCGCCTTCTGTGCGGTATCCTCCTACGGTTGGTGGTCGGTGTCGTTTCCCCTCCCACCATCCACGCTCGGATGGCATATGGTGCGGCCCTCTGAGGCTGGCGCGAGATAAACGAAACAAATAATACAACAGCATCTGAGGCCGGCGTGAGAAGGGCCACGGCCGCGGCACTTGACTTTCTCCGCCTCGTCGCTGCCCGCGAGGCCACGAACGACAAAAGGTGTGTGTGTGTGTGTGTGTGTGTGTGTGCGTGTGCGTGTGCGTGTGCGTGTGCGTGTGTGTGTGTGTGTGTGTGTGTGTGTGTGTGTGTGTGTGTGTGTGTGCGTGTGTGTGTGTGTGTGTGTGTGTGTGTGTGTGTGTGTGCTTTGGCTCCGTTGCGCCGCCGTGCGCGTGCACTCCGCCGCCTCTTTCTAACCCTTATCTGCATGCCGGCACCGATCGCACACCTGGCGCTCGAGGTTGCCCGCCCTCTGGCCGCTTCGCTGCATGCGCGCCGTCTCCGCAGTGGTCGGCGTGCCTGCGAGCAGATCGGCTTCCATCCACGACGCTGGGTGCAATCAGCACTAACGTGGCCCGTCATTGCCCCTCGCAACTGTGGTGTCACATCGCTGCCATAGGAGCAAAGGTCTGTGTCCGCTACGCCCCTTGGGCGCCTCTGGCAGCCTTCCGCTGCCGCTCCCACCTGCCACCCCTGCCGCCCCCTGGACGGTGAAGCGGATAGAGACCGCATCCCCTGCGGGCCCCCCTTGTGGCGAGGAGGTGCCACCACTGCCGCGCCCTGGTCGGTGAAACGGACAGAGACAGCACCCCTGCGCACCCCTTCGGATGGCGAAGAAGCGCCACTCAGGCCGCGCCTTGGGAGCGTGAAGCGGATAGAGACCGTGAAGCGGATAGAGACCGCACCGCTTGTGCATCCCCTCGGGAGGCGAAGAAGTGCCCGCCCTGGATGTGTATGTGTATGTGTATGGGCATGCGTGTGTATGTCTGTGTTTGGAGTCTTCGTGTGTGTGTGTGTGTGTGTGTGTGTGTGTGTGTGTGTTAAGCGTGTAAGAACATGCATGTTTATGGGCATGGGTACATGTGCGTGTGCATGTGGTGTAGTGTGTATGTGTGTGTGTATGTCTGTGAAGGAGGAGAGCGGAGGAAAGAGAAGGAAGGCGTCGCGGAGTGGGTGCGGGTGGGAACGACATCTATAATTCCATGCAGGATGTGGGGAATAGCATGGAAGTGTCACATGCGCTTCCCTTAATTTGGTGCGTACATGAGGGGTCTCCGAGGCCACTTGAAGCAGTCTTTGGGCCGTCTTGGAGCCTCGTGGAGGCCTGCTGGTGGCCGTCTTGAATCACTTGGGGTCGTCCTGCTACATATTGGATGCCGTCTTAAGGCTCCTGTGACCATCTTGGAGGCATCATAGCCAGACAGTCTGCCAATGATGATTCCGGGGAGCCACACGTATGTTTTTCCAATGTTTTTGGCTTTGAGCGAACGGTGGGGGTTCCTTCTGCCTTGCCCCGCCAAAGCCCGAACTGTCAACTCCTGAAACCGTCTTGGAGCGCTCTTGGGCGTGCCTTGAAGTCCCTTCTGGGCGCCTCTTGGGCTCTTTCGGGCGATCATGCAACCATGTCGAGGCTCGAAACCATATTTCTTTCGCTCCCTCCTGCGTCTTTTGTTCGTTCGACCGCGTGCCGCCGAAAGCGTTTGCCTCAGGCCATATTTCGCCCCTCGAAGGAGGTGGCACAAGATATCTATGGAGCATTGTTTGCGCTTCATCGGAGGGAAAAGGAACGACTCGCGCGTCGCCATGTCGTCTGTCAGCGTCCAGGGAGAGCTCGACCATATTATCCTCGTTGAGGGATCCCCTGAGCTAAGAGAGCATGGAGCGTATACATCACATGCGTCAGGCTACCCCGATTATCTGACCAGAAGCAGGCTACCTGCTGGACGAGGACAGGGTGATGTCCCCTGTGCTGACCCAGATGACAGCTACCGCAGCCGCAAAGACGCCGGCAGCGGTAGTGGAATGCCACATGTGATTCTGACCGACTTTGCGAGTACTGTTCTCTGGGAAGCGAGGTTCGGAATGGATTGCAATTTGTTTACACCTGGAAGGGAAATCAATGATCCAGAGAAGACTCAGTGAATGAATGGGGGTTTCGGCGGTACCACGATGAGTTGTCGCGGGCCTCGTCATTTTCTGATCAGTGTCAGGGGTGCCAAGTACGATCTGGACCGGCGCCAAGTCGTTAAAAACAACAACAAGTTGACTGTGCGATAGTGCCTCCGAGAGATGAATCGAAGGTCCCAGGAGTGTACGTTTCGGCGTGCAGGACCGATGCCCCCGCGGAAAATCAGGTTGATATTTCCGGTTTTGATCCGTACACCACGGAAGAGAATCAATACGAAGTGGGGGAGGAGGGCCGTGAAAAAATCGTTTTTGGCATGTGCCTTTCCGCCACAGGAGAAAATGACGATGCGGAGATAGTCAGGCAGGCTTTTGGCCAACGCTGCGACAGTCCATCTGCGAACGTTGACGTTGATTTTCGGAGTATTCGAAGTCCGTCCATCCGGAAGAATCCATGGGGACAGCGAAGAGTCACCAAGAAACTGTTCCATATGCCCCAGCCAGTGTGTTTCCCGACCTTATCGACCTTGGTAAGCGCTCCAGCATTGACGGCACAATGAGCAATGGTTCTAGACAGAGAATTCTCATTAGTCGAGAAGAACCAGGGAATATTACCGAACGGAAGGGCCCGCGAATGCTGCCTAGAAGCATCGTCCTGTGCCATCGCTGTCGTCAGAACCCGACGGGCCTTTGCCAGCGAGCAGCGATGCCCGTCGGGGGAGATCTGGCTAGCCAGGATGTCGGAGAGATCCTGAAAAGGGACGCTCTAATTGGTCCCGCCAGTTAATTCAGGCAGAGCAAGGATTCGCCGGATACCTCGCGATTGAGCTCGAACAAGGCCACGTCGGCTCGGACCAGGTGTGGCCCGCACCATTTGCATCGCACGAAATCCAGGCCGAGTGTCACCCATCAGGTCGAGCATGTCGAGTGCCAGCATGCTTTCTGTGAAGAACGCGTGCGGGCAGCCCGCTTTTCAGTGTGGAACCGCGGCGGAGTCTCGATGCAGGCCAGGCAGGAGAATGTGCCAGGCCCATGTGCTGGGCATTCCTCTACACGTGCGCTGATTCGTTTTTTCTCCTTGTGTGCTTGATGCATTGCCCCGACCAGTCATAACTGCATCGCGTTGCGGAAGAGGCAGCCCAGCAAGGGGGGGATTCTCTCGCATTCTGGAGGGTTCAAATGTGCTAGGAGCATCCGACGCGGCAACCCGATGTATTTCAGGCTGAGGCGGCGGAACGGACCCGAGCGGGGGTTGGCATCGAGATTGCCCATGGCAGGGCCCGCGCAGAGTCCGAAGCGGCCCTGGCTGAGGCGGACAGGGAGAACGATGCTAGGATTATAGTGGAGCAGCCAATGTGCCTGCTGGGACGTGGCGCCTGTGCCTGAGGCACGCGCGTGGCCGAGTAGGCTGCCGAGATCGTTCAGGTGTCGGGGGCCAGGGCCGAGGAAGTCATGGCGGGTGAGATCCGCGAGGCACGAGCAGCGAGGGTCGTGGTTGAACAGCTGGTCCAGATCCACAGCGACGAAAGGATTGCTATATACTAGGGTAAACAGGAAAGGGGTGCTCGCTGATGGTGCGCCCTGTGAGCGGTCTCAGCGATGGCCATAGAACAGGGCAAGCAGGAAAGGGCGACAGTGGCTCGTGCTGAGAATGCAAGCCGTGCGCGACCAGCGCCCGCTACTGGCAGAAGGGCTGCCGCCTGGGATTTTTGCTGGGCGGGCGAGCGGCGTCGGCCGATGCTGGTGCTATGCAGTGCTACTTATTCGCGCGGTTCAAACGCGCTGACTGCGGATTATGTGTGAGGCTGCGTTGCGAAGGCCTCTTTGACGCGGGGACTGGTGGGTGCGAGCCCAGTCCAAATCAGTCCAAATCAGAAGGTGGAAGAAGAGCTTCGGGCGCCGCGCCGCGCGGACGAGGCGGGGGAAGAGCGCCGCGAGAGCAAGAGAGAGGGGGGAGAGGAGAGGATATAGGGAGAAATTGTTGAGAGGAGACAGATGATATATATATATATATAAATATTTGTATATATATATGTATATATATATATATGTATGTATGTATGTATGTATATATATATATATATAGTATCATACGCACCTCTCCGAGGGAGTAGAGCTCAGAGGCGATTAACGCGCACGCGTTCGCGTTTTTTCTGGCCGTTTCGCTCGGGACATCCTTGAAATTCTGAAAATCGGTGGCACCCCTCGCGCAGATCGTGACGCCAGGGTCCAACAACACATCGGAATTTCAACATTTTAGCATAAAACCTTCAAACACACATGGTAACTTTAATAATTTTGACACCGATTCTCAGAGAATGGCGGTTTCGCATGAAAACTTCTCCCAAAATCGAGCCCCGGACCCCTCCTCGGAGCCTCCTGGGGGCCTCCTGGAACCTCCTGGGGCCTCCTGGGGCTTTCTGACCTTCTGGTGCCCCAGACCCCGCCTCGGAGCATCCTGGAGTTCTCCTGGGCCTGCTGAGGCCGCCTGGGGCCTCCTGGGGCCTCCTGGGGCTTCAGAACTACATGCGCACACAGAGACGCAAATCACGCCCAACACATCACACGCTAGACAAACATAACATACGCACACACACAACACCGACAACACACAAAAAGTACGCACCACACAAAGCACACATCACACACACAACACTCACAATCCTGGGGCCTCCTGGAGCCTCTTCTGGTATCCAAGTCGGGCCTCCTGAGGCTTCCTGGGGGGCCCTGGTGCACGCGTCGCAAGGTGTGGCAACCCCGCTTGCGCTCGAGTGCGACTTCGCTGCTGCATGTCACTCCTGCTTCAAACGCCCCTTCAGCTTGTTGTATGAGCCTGGGCACACACGTGCCACTTGTATATACATATATATATGTGTGTGTATGTATGTATTTATTATATATATAGAAGAGAGAGAGACCGGACAAGTAGGCGGACCAGGGTCCGTCCGCGAGGCGCACTGCGGTGCGACAACCCGCAAAGCACTATTAGCGGCGGTGCAGCCTTAAGATACGAGGGCGGGCGACAGGCCCCCTCCCCCGGCGCAATGCGTCTGAAGCAAAAGACGGCGGACAGACCATGAAGATCTCACCTGTCAGACCGCGTGAAGAAGAAGGCCCCAACGCGAGTGGCGACGTGAAGAACGTGGCTAAGGCGGCTTGGCGGACCGCCGGTTGGGCGCTTGGCCGCTGCGCGGCGCGCAGAGACGGGGCACCCCCCGCCCCCGCGCCCAGGCCCCGTGGGCGCGGTGCCTCGCGGGCGCACGGGCTGGCGAAAAGAGAAAAGGTGCACCAGCTGGGAGCCGTATGGCCCAGCACAGTGCGCACAGGCCGAGAACCCCAACAGGAGCGGCAAAAGCTAGCCGACAGCACAGCGGCACCAGCCGCTGCCAGCTAACCTTTAGCCCCCATTGGCGGACCTCGAAAGTGACAGAGTCCGCGGCCAGGCGGCGGACGGCAGAGGGGCGCCAGACGCGCTGAGGAAAAGGTGCACATGCTGGGAGCCGAATGGCCCAGCATGCGCACAGGCAGAGACAGTGCAAGGGTGCAGAGGAGGCCCTCACCGCGGATGCACCCGCTACGACATGGCGGACATGACATGGCGTGATGGCTCGGGTGCGTGGGGCGGGGCTGAAGCCGCCACCCCCGCCAGCAGGCACGGCGCACCAGGGAACAGCGCCCGGGTGAGCAAGGCAGGACGCGCACATGCGGCGAGGGCGAGGCCGTACCACGCTGGTCAGGATGAGGGCAAAGTGAATGAGAAGCCCCAGCGTTCTTCAAAAGTGTCGGACCACGTAAGAAACTGAAGAAGGAAATCAGTATCAGTGCGCAGACGCTTGAGAGTGGCGCGGTGGATGAGGCCTGCTGTGCGGCCGTGCGGGAGGCCGAGGGCCGCGTCCACGCAGGTTAGGAGCATGTCCGAACTGCGGGCCAGAGTCGTGGTGGAGGTAGTGGTCGTCGGCGCCGTCGTCGCGTGAGTCTCGGAGTCCGACTTCACAGTCAGCTGTGCGTTCAGTCTGGGCGCGGCTGCCTGGTGGGGCGGTCAGCGCAGGTGGCCTGCAGGGTACTGCTGCCGTGACGTCAGGGCGCTGTGCTGCTGAGGTACGGTGGCGTGGGTCCACTGCTGGGCCGGGCTGGGGTCCCTGAGTTTGGGCCTTGGTCTGTGCGCCCGTACTGGGGGGCGGCATCTCGGCGCGGAGCGCAGGTGCAGGGACGGTCAGACTGGAGCAGCTCAGGTGGGCGGTGTCCCCAGACGACAGCGTGACGGTCCAGTGGCCGGGGTGCTCGCTGGACTGCCCCCGTACGATACCTCGGAGGCCGTTGATGGGGTTGTGGACTTGACCCTGGACGATGACCGCTGTGCCCGCGTGGAGCCGTGGTGGGATCCAAGCGGCCAAACGGCAGTTTACGGCTCGGAGGTGACCGATGGTGGCTGGTTGCGGTCCGAGGAAGCGCTCGAAGTGCTCCCGTACAGTCACAGTGCTAGTGCTGGCAGTGCTGGTGCTAACACGCGAGGTTGCGAGGGAGCCAGGACCCAGGGCAGGCGTGTGAGCATGCGAGACGGCCGAGGCTGGCCCCGCTGCCGTGCTACCAGGTTGTGGCGGGGAGGTCACCCCAGGGCTCGAGGCAGCGTGGGGACCGATGACAGGAATGGCAGGCGTGGTGCCATGCGGGGGGGCTGAAGCCGCCCCCGCTGGCGTGCTACCAGGTTTTGGCGGGGGGGTCGACTCGAGGCTTGAGGCAGTGTGGGGGCCGATGACAGGAATGGCAGGCGTGGTGCCATGCGGGGGGGCTGAAGCCGCCCCCGCTGGCGTGCTACCAGGTTTTGGCAGGGGGGTCGGCTCGAGGCTCGAGGCAGTGTGGGGGCTGATGCCAGGGCGGCCCTGGGCGGCCGTCTGGTGGCCTAGAGGGCGTCTGCGGTCGACGTCGCCGCCGCGCTGTCGGCGTCGCCGCCGCGCTGTAGCTGCGCTCCGTCGCCGCCACTCGTCGCGGAAGCCGATGAAGAAGTAGTACATGACGTACGTGGCGCACAGGGTGGCCCACGTGGACGGTGACACCACGTTGTACCACTCGATGACCTCCAACCACACACGCTCCACGAACGCTGCCGTGTAGGCCGACGTGGGTGCCACCTTTGGTGCCGCCGCGGACGACTCAGGGCGTGCTGAATCTGGCAGGGTTGGCGTGAGAGTTGTCGTCGGCGATGACGTCTCGGCTGCGCTCGGTGCCGGCGTTGGTGCTGGTGTCAACGTTGGTGCCCGCGTAGGCGTGGGCGTGGGTGCTGCCGCTGGCAGTGCTGGTGTCGAAGCTATGGACGATGCTGCCATGGATGCGAGCGTCGATGCAGACGGCGGAGTTGGCGTAGATGCTGGCTGCAACTCTGGCGTGGGTACCGGCGTAGGCGCGGGCGTGGGTGGTGACGCTGGCGGTGCTGGCGTCGGAGCTGTCGTCGGTGCTGGCCTCACTGTTGACGTCGGGGTGGGTGTCGGGTCTGACGTCGCTGCTGCCTGTGACTCTGGCTTTGGTGCCGGCGTGGTGGGGGCGGCCGCTGGCGCTGGAGGTGCTAGTGTCAGAGCTGTCGTCAGTGCTGGCGTCGGTGCGGGCGTCGACAGGGACGTCGGTGCTGCCTTCGGCTCTGACGTCGCCGTCCAGGGGGCAGGCGTGGATGCTGACACTGCCGATGCTGGCGTCGGAGCTGCTGTCATTGGTGCTGACGCCTCGGCTGCACTCGGGGCTGGCGCTGTCGCTGGTGTCGGAGCTGCGTGCGGGTCTGGTGTTGGTGGCGCCGTAGTCGTGGGCGTAGGTGCTAACGTAGACGATGATGCCGCCGGCGAGTCTGACATGGCTGCCGCCGTGGGCGGCCGCCCGAAAACTGGCACTGCCGATGCGGCCGTCACAGCTGCCGTCCGTGCTGTCGTCGATGTTGTCGTCGATGCAGACAGTGCCGCAGACGATGAAATCGACGAGGCAGACGTGTCATGACATGACATGGCGGTCCCACTAGCGTAGGGTGCGCCTGAAGACGGCACCCGCGCCAGCGGCCCTGGGCGAGGCGTCAGGACAGTGAATGGCTGAGGGCTCGTCGAGGCAGGCGTCGATGCGGTCGTCGGTGCTGACGTCGCTGTTGGGGTCGATGCGGGCCGTGGCGCAGGCGTAGGTGTCGACGTGGCGGACATGATACGGCGTGGCATGGCGGCCCCAATAGCCGTGGGTGTGCCTGATGGCGTCGATCTCGTCGTCGATGCCGCCGTCGGTGCCGACGATACTGAGGCCGACCCTGTCGTCAATGCTGGCGTCGGTGCGGACGTGAGCGCGGGAGCCACGGCCGTGTATGCCGCCGTGGATGCAGTCATGGGTGCTGTCGTGGATACCGCTGTGGAGGCCGTTTGGGGTGCTGCCGTAGATGCCGACGCGGGTGCCAACGTTGGTGCCGCCGCCGGCGAGTCTGCCACTGCTGACGTCGAAGGCGGTCGCCCGAAAGCTGTCGCTGCCGATGCGGACGTCCCAGCTGCCGTCCGTGGTGGCGTCGATGTAGTCGTCGGCACAGATAGTGACACAGACGATACGGGCGACGAGGCGGACGTGGCATGACATGACATGGCGGCCCCTCTAGCGGAGAGTGCGCCTGAAGGCTGCACTCCCGCCCGCGGCCCTGGACGAGGCGTCAGAGCAGTGACTGGCTGAGGACTCATCGAGGCTGGCCTCGATGCGGCCGTCGGTGCTGACGTTGATGTGGACGTGGGCGCCTCAATCGATGCGGTGGTCGGCGGTGCTGGCCTAGAGACACCCAGGGTCGTCGGCGGGGTGGGATAAATAGTGGGTGGCGGCACTCGGTGGCACCCTGCAGCGGGACGAAAGTCAGTCGCTTGGGGGTGGGGCACATGAGCAGTATGATCGACTGTCAGAGGGTAGCGCTGCCGTTCGGTGGATGCAGGCACGGGTGCTGGCGTCCTGGTGTCCGTCGACGCTGGCGTCGATGTTGACGTCAATGCAGGCAGTGGCACTGACGATGGTGTCGACGAGGCGGACGTGGCATGGCATGGCATGACGGCCCCAATGGCGTAGGGTGCGCCTGAAGACGGCACCCGCGCCAGCGGCCCTGGGCGAGGCGTCAGGACAGTGAGTGGCTGAGGGCTCAGTGAGGCTGACGTCGATGCGGTCGTCAGTGCAGGCGTCAGTGCTGGCGTCGGAGCTGGCGTCGACGCTGGCTGCAACTCTGGCGTGGGTACGGGCGTAGGCGCAGGCGTAGGTGCTGACGCTGGCGGTGCTGGCCTAGGAGCTGTCATCGGTGCTGGTCTCGATGGAGACGTCGGAGCTAGCGTCGATGCGGCCTGCAACTCTGGCGTAGGTACCGGCGTAGGCGCAGGCGTGGGTGTTGACGCTGGCGGTGCTGTCGTAGGGGCTGGCGTCGGTGCTAGCCTCGATACGGACGTCGGAGCTGGCGTCGAAGCTGGCTGCAACTCTGAGAGACGATGATGCCGAGGAGAGGTCTGTAGGTCACCAGGCTTCGGCGGGCCTGAAGGCGCCGCCGAGCGAGTGGCCATACAGGGAGCGCAGGAGTGGCTGATTGTGGTGCTGACGTCTCTTGCGGCCGTCGGAGCTGTCGCTGGCAGTACTGGCGTCGCTGCCGTCGATGCTGACGTCGGAGCCGCCGCTGGCAGTGGTGGCGTCGCTGCCGTCGATGCTACCGTCGGAGCCGGCGATGCTATCGATGCCGCCGTCGGAGTCTGTGAAACTGCGGGCGGAGCCGTCGTCGCTGCCGTCGATGCGGCCGTCGGAACCGACGATGCTAACGATACTGACGTCGGAGCCGGCGGTACTAACGATGCTGCCATCGTAGCTGACGATGCTAGCGATGCTAGCGGTGCTGCCGTCGGAGCCGTCCTCGCCGCCGTCGATGCTGCCGTCGGGGTCGGCGAAACTGTGGTCGTTTCTGCCGTCGGTGGGGCGTCGATGCTGACCTCGGCGCCGGCGCCGGTACTGCGTCGTCAAGGTCGTCGTGGTCGTCGTCGTCTCCTCCTCCTCCTGCGGGGCGGGGTGAGGGAGGGGGCGAGGATGGTGCCGAATCCGTACCCCTCGCTGGCGTCGAGGCTGACTGCAGTGCCGTCGTCAGAGCTGGCGTCGATGCTGTCTGCGGAGCTGGGGTTTGGTCCGTCGTGGACGTGGGCGTGGAGGCTGCCGAGGACGATGCTGACGTCGATGTTGACGTCGATGGGGCCATAGGCACAGACGCTGGTGTCGGCAAGGCGGACGGGTCATGGCATGACAGGACGGCCCCTCTAGCGTCAGGTGCACCTGAAGGCAGCACCCTCGCCAACGGCCCTGGGCGAGGCGTCAGGACAGAGGATGTTGAAAGGCCCGTCGAGGCTGGCGTCGATGCGGTCGGCAGTGCTGGTGGCGATGCTGAGGTCGATGCAAGGACGAGCATGACGACGGCCGAGATGGTGGCCCGTTTGGGGCGGGCCAGGCCCGCCGTGCCCTTGAAGCCGCAGGCGGTGCCGAGGACGCCAAAGAACGCGTAGCCGACCTTGACGGCCCTTGTGGGGCGGGCTGGGCCCGCCGTGCCGGCGGAGTCGACGATGTGCTTGACGACGCTCCTGGTGCCCTTGCCGATGGTACGCAAGACCGTACCGACGGTGCCGAGAGCGATGCCGAAGGCGGAGCCGAGGCCGTACCCGAAGTTCAGCAAGATAATGCCGATGAAGTTGAGAGCGGTGCCTGCGGTGCCGCGGGAGCGCTCTCGGGGGGAGGTTGGGGGCCGACTGCTTGTCACGCACGGCGCGACGACGGCAGGCGTGGGACCAGCCCGACCGCACTCAGCACCGTCACCCTCAGCAGTCGGGAGCCCGACCCCCCCCTGGATACCTGGCCGTACCGAGGTGAGCAGGTGCTGGACGGAGTCGTCTGTGTTGGCGTCGGTGCCTGGTAGGTGAGCGCGGAGGTCGGCTCGGTAGGCGCGCAGCTCGGCGCGCAGGTGGAACACGTCGTGCCCGAGTATACGTAGATCTTCGTGAAGATCCGCACGCGGCACGTGTGGGGCGTGTCCAGGTGGTACTGGGAGGTCGCGCCCGTGCAGGACGGGCACGCGGAAGACAAGGTCCTGGTGCCTATGTTCAGTAACATGGCCAGGCAGCTCAGGTAGTACAGCATGGTGAGACGTGAAAGTGCGGTGGCGGCCTGGCGCAGACAGGGGGGCCATGGCGGCGGTCGCACTGAGGAAGTGAGGAGACGCAAATCAGTACCGCGCTGCTGGCGCGGTTCCGGTCTCGCGAGGCCTGGAGTCGGGACTCCAGAGCGGGGCGCTTCGCGTCGCGGCTACGCTATGAGTGCAGGGCACTCTCGAGCCGAGACTAGAGAGAGAGAGAGAGAGAGAGAGAGAGAGAGAGAGAGAGAGAGAGAGAGAGAGAGAGAGAGAGAGAGAGAGAGAGAGAGAGAGAGAGAGAGAGAGAGAGAGAGAGAGAGAGAGAGAGAGAGAGAGAGAGAGAGAGAGAGAGAGAGAGAGAGAGAGAGAGAGAGAGAGAGAGAGAGAGAGAGAGAGAGAGAGAGAGAGAGGGAGGGAACTAGAGAGAGAGAGAGAGAGAGAGAGAGAGAGAGAGAGAGGAAAGAGAGAGAGAGAGAGAGAGAGAAAAAGAGAGAGAGAGAGAAATAAAGGAAAAAGGAGAGAGAGAGAGAGAGAGAGAGAGAGAGAGAGAGACAGAGAAAGAGAGAGAGAGAGAGAACGCAAAGAGAGAAAGAGAGAGGGAGAGAGAGAGAGAGAGAGAGAGAGAGAGAGAGAGAGAGAGAGAGAGAGAGAGAGAGAAAGAGATAGAGAGAGAGAGAGAGAGAGATAGAGAGAGAGAGAAGAGATGAGAGAGGAGTGAGGAAAGAGAGAGAGAGAGAGAGAGAGAGGGAGAGAAGCAATCGAGAAAGAGAAAGAGAAAGAGAAAGAGAAAGAGAAAGAGAAAGAGAGAGAGAGAAAAACAAAAAAGAGAAAGAGAGAGAAACAATGAAAACAAGGCGATCGACGTCGAGGGCCCGGGCAAGACGCGCGCGTGGCAGCTGGGAAGGGAAGCGGGGCTTGTCTGGGGTCGCGAGTGGAGACGCTTGGCGTGACGGAATGACTGTGCAGAAGTGTGGGCGTTTCGAGGAAACACCCCGCCAGGCCAGGGCTAGGGCAGGCGGGCGCAGAGGGAGGATAGCAGAGTGAAGCGCGGGGCGTAAGCGGAAAGAGATGAGGGGCAGGTCTCGGGGCTAGTCGAGGAGAGGGCGCAGGCGATGGTGGCCGAATTTCGCCCCCCAGAGGAGGATTTGAAAGTGGGCCCGAGCTGCGGATGCGCAGGGCGAGGGCCCGAGCTGCGGGGGCAGGGCCCCGAATGGGTGTTGCGTGAGGGCCAGGGCGAGAACGTTTACGAGCCATCAATTTCTTCGCGCCGCTGGCTGGCCCCCGCAGCGCAGACTGCGTGCGGCGCCCTAACAAAAACCAGGGCCTGATTTGGTTGGAGGCCCGCCCAGGTGTGACGGACCAGGTGGCGAGTAACCAAGGAGGCGGTTCTGGTGGTTCTGGAGGAGGATCGGGGCTTCCCGGTGGTGGTGGGCCGCCGAGAGGTGATGGGCCGCCAGGTCGTGGCGGTCCGCCAGGAGACGGCGGTCCTGCCGATGATGGCGTTGCCCGGCCTGTCCCTCTCAGCGGAGGAGCGGGGGGGGCGAAAGTCAACCTCCCAGGAATGCCTGGCGCTGCCATTTTCTCCGACTGGTCAAGAGCTGCCTGCCGAACAGTAGCCGCCGTTGCCTGGGGGGGCTGATGATGCGGTAAAGTGGTTCCAGCGAGAGTTCGACATTCCATCGTGTGAGGCGAATCGTGAGGGTCGTCGATCAATGCGCATCGGTTGCATCCGACCGCAAGTCTGCTCACTTGTTCAACGGCCGGCTCATGTGTGACATTTGGGGAAAGGGGGCAAAGGTTGGTGAAATTTTCCCGGTTTTATAACATTTTGAAGCTGATGCTGAGCCAGATGGCGGAACCCCACGAGGGCGCGTGGCCTGCTCTGAGTGCCCGCTACTCCGAGGGGCGCTTCCCGCATGTGTGCTGACTTTGTGGGCTTGTTCGATGCCGGAAATATCGATCGGGGGTTTCGTGGTTGCGTCCTGTGCAGGGCGCAGGGGCTGCATGATTGAATGCGCGCCAGCGAATGCGCCATGATCTGGTTGCCTCTCCCATGCTGAGAGGATTCAGGGGTGGGGCGGTCCGCCCCGCTGGAAGTGTAATCAGGGTGTCCTCCACGTCGGATTGGGATCTCGACGACGCCCGCCCATCCGCGGATGCGCGGGGAAGCATTTGCCGAGCGATCGAGAGGCATGGGGTGCGGTTCACCTTGACTTTTGTCTTGTTGAGCGTTGGGGGTTGGCATGTTGGGGCAGCCCCCCCCCCCCGCCGGGGTCAGGCATGGGCCGCCCTGGTGTCCGAGATGCAGGCCCGGATGCCGGGCGGAACTGGAGGCAGAGAAGGGATCGCGCAGGCGGTGTGACTGATGCTGCCCCACCAGTGGGCAGTCGTCTCGACCGAAGGGGCGGGGGCGCGGTGGGGGGGGAGGTCAGGGGCAAAGGGGGTTGGATCACTTCTTGGTCCCATGATCGCCTGCAGAGCGATAACAGCAATAATCGCGTGAAAGCAAACGAGACATGGTGGAGAGAAGCCGCCGAAATGGGCAGTGCCAGTGGTGGCGAATGGGGTTCGAGTATTCGGGGCAGCGCTGCGAAGCTGGCAGCGCCAGTGGTGGCGACTGGAGCTCGGGGAGCGGATGGCGCGAAAACGAATGGAAGGATGTGTCCAGGATGTCTTCGTTGACGTGCGGCTCTGAGAAGAATTTGGGCAAGAAGGGCAATGGCGGCGGCTGAACGGAAAGGTGCTCGAGGTCGTCGCGAGTCGCGAAGCTTCCTGAGCGGCTGAGCGATCGGCGCTGGGTGCCGGGCGAAAGAAATCGGGGAGTCCGTCGAGCGACCGGGCCTTCGCTTCTGCTGCGGGAGTAGGCGCTGCGCGGATTGTGAGCGCTGTAATGGAGCTTTTTGTGGCTGGCGCTCCCGGGCGTGGTGCGCTGAAAACGGGCGCGCGGAGGTGCGATTGTGCCCGTGCTCGACGCGGGGGGGTCGATTCCCCCCTCCGCCCAGCGTTCTCTCGCCTGTCCCAGCGCGTGCCGCCGCGCGCGTTTGGCTCCAGCCATATTTCGCCCCCAAAAGAGAGGTGGCGCAAGACATCTGTGGAATGTTTTTTTGCGCATCATCGGAAGGAATGGGGCGGCGCGCGCGCCGCCATGTCGTCTGTCAACGTAATGGGGGAGCTCGCCCAGGAGATCCTCGTAAAGGGATTGCCTGACCTAGGATCAGATGGAAAGTATTCCTCGCATGCTGCAGGCAATCTGGATCATCTGAGCAAGAACATTTTGCCGAGAAAGCACCGTTTCTAAAAACAACCGACGGTGTGTAACGATTTTGGACTTTCGGGGGCGTCCCTGGGAGGCGGCTCCATGACCGTTTGGAGCAGTCTTGCGGACTCTTGCAGGCATGCTGGACGCCACCCTGCACCATCTTGAGTTATCTTGTGCCACCATGGAGGCCCATCTTAGGCCACCTTGGAAATTCCAATCCTTTGCAGCATTCCCGTCCAAACCCACGGCAGGGTCTTCCGATGCCACGGCGAGTGGGCTCCTCCAGCCAACGGGCGATCACAACGTAAGCGTGGGGTGGACTCCAAGACGGCCCAGGATACCGCCAAGCCGCTCCAAACGGCCAGACACAACAAGACCCGACAAAAGGAAACAACACCTCATGACACATACGAAAAAAAGCGCTCCAACAACCCGAGGAGCGTATTGAATTCTTTTCACCGCGAAGGTTTCTCGAGGCTTCAGGACGGCTCCGGAAAAGGGGTCCCAGACGGCCCCATATGCTTCCAAGAGGACCTTACACGCCCCCCAAAGGCCCCGAACAACTTCGAACATTTCCCCACAATGCTGCAAGGACCCCCCAGGCCAAAGAGGTCCCCGAGAGACCCCTTAAGCGGCTCTCGAGCGGCCCCCAAGATGCTGTCTAGGCGGGGGACATGTTTTCGGAGGGTGGGGCAAACCCCTCCCCGAAGGAAAAGAAGGGGTTTTGAAGAGGAATCGCCCAAACCACCCACGCCCTGAAGGGGTAGGGGGATTTTGGCGGATTGCGGGAATATGGCGTTTTTGCAAGTCTGATTCACCAGCGGGCGCCATGGACTCGGAAAGAATTTCACCAACCAGGACGCGATAGAAGTCTTCCGTTGGGCAGCTTGTCTTTCTTTCCCCTTCCTTCCTCCTGTTCCTCCCCCCCCTCCTCCTCTTTCGACAGTTGCGCTGCGCCCAGTCACTCCCAGGTCTTCTTCAGATGCCTGCCGTATCCGGCCCCTATTCATCCGAGACTACGGCGGTGGCCAACGGGGCCGCGACAGGGCCCCCAGCCGAGGCAAGACTACAGCTTCACAGTGCTCCCGGTCTCCATCGGCGGGGACAGCCTGTGCAGCCCGTTCTTCGTGGAGATAGCGGCCCCTGTGGCGCCAACGCAGCTTCGAAAGGCGCTTCCCGACGCGCCACCGCAGCTGCCAGAGGCGCCCGCCACGGCGCTGGCGAGACCACCACCACGGCTATCCTCCGAGGCCGCGTTCTTGTGGAATTGGGTGTGCCAACAGAGGCAGCATTTGCCGGAGGCGGTCTCCAGCGCACGGGCGTGGTCGCCAGAAGCTACCCATGCGGCACCGGCAGGGCCGCCAGAGCCATCCTCCGAGGCACTCGGTCTGTGGCGCTGGCTGGACCAGCGAGGCCCGTGGGCGAAATACATCCGTATTCGCGGCCTCGCAGGCCGGGCCGCTGGGCCGCGACCCCGCGGATACGGGGCGCTTTTTCGCGGATGCCCCGCGCGGGGCGTATCCGTGCGACCGCGCACCCGCGGCATCGCGCCCCAGAATCCAGACCGCGAGGGCGCGGATACGAATTCGTTCGCCGCTCGTGAGAGGCCCTTCTTCGCTGGAGGTGCTCTCCGGCGAGCCTGCGCGGCCACCCAGGGCGTCTTCCGTGCGGCCGGGGGAGCTCCGCGGCGCGCCGGCGCGGCCGCCCGAAGCGCGGCAGCTCTTCGGCGAGGGGGCGGGGCCGCGGCTGGCGCCTCCCAGCGCAGAGGTCCGGGTCCGCCCACTCTCCGCTTGTCTGCTCTTGGGCTCGAGGTTCGAGCTTCGGTTCGAAACTCGAGTTTTGTCGGCCGTGTTCGTCGGTTTTCGGCGGCTTTCCAGCCCCGGGGTGTTTTCCGGCAGCTGCGCCTCGCCGAGGGGCGTCTGGGGCTGTCCGGATCTTTGTAAACGGCCGCGGGAGACCCGAGTCATGACCCGAGAGCCAGACGGCGAGGATTGCTCTGACATCGCCGCTCCTGCCCTCCACTCTTCCTTTTTGCCGTGGCCCACCCTGCAGCCTCTTCCACGCCCCCCCGCGGCCACGGCCTGCCTTCTTCTTTTTCGGCCTTCCCGCCCTTCGCTCCTCTGATGTTGCCTGTTGGGTCTTCTTTCTCCAGCCTCGCTGCCTTCCTTCCCTGTTGTCCTTGTCCTCTGGTTTCCCCTTGTTTTTTCCCACGGGGACTGTCGGTTCTCTCAGGTCAAGGCAGAGGGTTCTTTGTCAAAAGGCCTCATTCAGCGTGGGGCGGACTAGCATTCCCAACAGCTGCAAAGATGGAGGGTGGTAGTTCAAGATGTGTGTTCGGCTGGGGCTCCATCTTGCTTGATGATCAGTCACAGAGCTGTACATGTAGAACAAGTGCGCGGATGGATCGCATTAATAACATGTGATTGTCATCTAAGATTTCGTGAAGCTTTCCACTACACGAGTTGACGCTCCCAGCAGCTACACAGGTTGAGGGCTGGTTCTTTTCAAAGTCTGGCTTTCGCCTGAGGGGTCCTTGCCCTTCTTTAGGGTCCTGAAGCTCGTTTTTCCCAACCATCCTGTGGTGTTGGGTTTTCGTTTTGACGAGACAGCGCCCCGCGTTCCCCCCTCCTCTTCTTCTCTGAGCACCGCCGCACCCACTTCGGCACACCTCTCACACGTCTCGTGGCCCCATGAGCTACACTGGAGACAACTGCGTTACTCGTAGCTGCATATGGTTGGGTCCCTCGCAAGGCTCATTCACGCACCCATGGGCGCAAGGCGGCCCATTTTCAAAATCGCTCTCTTGCTCCGGCGCCATGCATGTTCTCCAAACTTCTTCCAGCTACATGGATGGAGGGGTGAATTCCTTTCAAGCTCATAAAGTGTTGTATTTGGGCGCAGCCGAATGGTAACATGCTGCTTTCAATCAAGCTTTTCAAGACAATCAGGTCCACGCCTCAACGTGCGCTCGCCGTGCTCAGAAGAAGGACGTTCGTACTGTTCTGTGAGGGGGGACCTGGGGCGAGAGGATGCGTTTCGGAGGTTGATGGACCTCCTTCCCTGACACGTCGGTTGGTGAGCTGTCCGTTTTCGGTTCGCGAGAGGGCGTCACGGCCCTTATTTTTGCGGGTCCAGGTCTGTCGGTTTCGGTCCCAGGTTGTTTTTGCTAAAGTGAGGTTTATGAAAGGGAGGTTTGTCCACCGCCGGGCGTTACATCATCGGTAGTGGCTGCTGGTGCACGGCGCTTCTTGCATGTCTCAATGCGTCAGATGTTGCTGCTTCTTCGGCGGCGCAACGCTCTTTGTGCTTCCTTGCCTCATGTCGAGTGGCTGCGTGGGTGCTTCTCCGTCGCAGGCTGATCTTTTCGTAGCCCCTCTTGGGCTTGCAGCTGCACTGATGCGAGCTTCATTGGGGATGTGTCGGCTCACGTTGGTGGCGTTCGCCAAGGAATGCCCCAATTAGGCTTCAGATCCCAGAGAATTTCTTCTCTGATAGGGGTGGCGGTGATTTCAATGGACGATCGACGATTGGAGTTCCATTGGCTTCCAGACCCTGGGTGCCGTATCCCATGGTTCTTTATCCAGTTCCCTATCCACTGGTTCCCATCCGAATCCACCTGTGCAGCATCGGCCTTCACCCCTCTCGATTGGGGTTTCGAATCTGCATCGCTGCATCGCGATGTTTCTTTTCACTTG
>CAUYUJ010016804.1:160000-166921 GCA_963575745.1 Prorocentrum cordatum
AGAAGACCGCCGTCTTGGAGCGTCGGGAAGCCTAAAAGAGGAGAACCCCCAAATTCACCAAAAACCAACAGAGAATTCATGATTTTGGCCTCTAGGGGCCTTCTTGGGAGTGCTCTTGGAGGCCTCTTTGGGGCCGTCCTGGAGGCCTCTTGGGCCATCTTGAGGTCACGTCGGTCACTCTTGGAGCGCTCTTGTGCTGTCTTGGGGGTCTCTGGGACGTCTCCGATGACCCCCCTGATCGCCCCGGTGGTGCTGCGAAGGCTTGTCAAAACGCCCTGCGAGGCCCGGGGGGCCGCTTCGAGGCCCGTCCGGAGGGTTCCAAAGCCCCAGATCGCGGGAGTCCGGTTTTGGGGGGTGTGTGTGTGATGGGTTTTCCCCCCGCCTGGGCTTATAAGAATATAGGGAGAGGAATACACGGGACATCCACGACCTGATGATGTCCCCCGTCTAGGCCAACGTCCGCGAGGCCAGGCACAATATCTGCGTTCACAGACGTAACGAGCACATCAGCACCTTCACCGACGACTACGAAGTACTACTGGACTTGATGGGATTTGTGCCGCGTGCGAGTACGATACGCCATGGCAGGCATGGCAGACAGCCAGCTTGCAAGACGCGAGCGATCACGCCCATCAGGACGTGATCCCGTCCAAACGCCGACCCAGAACAGAAGCGTCATCGTCTACCCAATGCCATCGGACCACCATGCAGCCGATCTGCCATCGCCGAAATGCCCACCGCCACCTGTATTACCACCCGACCATAGGACATGGACCGTCCACGAGCTGCCATGAAGCTACAAGAGTTGGGCATGGGTAGCGGGTTGCCCTTCCATCCCAATCGCCGGCTTCCGAGCCTTCACCTGTGGACTGTGTGCAATGCGGACAACCCGAGCCACTGTTGCAGCCAAGTCTCTTATACTTCAGCGCCGAGAGCCGCCGATCCGAGTGAGGGTGCCCTAGCAACTGCCTCTTCATGAGCGGATGGAAGAGAGGCGTCGCGGCCAACGACGAGGAGGTTGATTGCGACAGCAATGGCCAAGGCAACATGGTGAGGATCTCCCCGATGGCCACGCAAGGACAGCGGCATCCGCCGCCGCCTCCGAAGCCAAGGGCGCCGCCACCGCGGTCTTAGTCTGTCCACGTGGACATTTCATGGATCGACAAGCGCGCTGCAGACAGCAGGATGGACATAATAATCACAACAATGACGCGATCAATGACAGCGTCGCCGACGTGAGCTTCCAGCAACTGGGGGACTGCCCGATTGGGACATGGCTGGGCGTAATCAACATCGATGACCACCTCAAGAGCCGGAGCGACGACATGATGACTTCAGATGGAGTCGCCGGGGTGGTCGCCGAGTGCCAGGCGGCGAGCCCGCCAGAGGCCCGCATGCCGACTCGCGCGAAAACGCCCGACCAGGCCCCGACCCCCCCGATCCTTCATGACCCCCTGACGATACTGCAAACATTAGCAAGCCGACCACGACAAGGTCCAACGAGACATCCGCGATTTCACCAACCTCATCGCAGAAGGACCACCACCCTCAGTGAAACGTACCAGCGCCCGCAACGACAACGTCCAGTCACTCGAGACCCCTCCCGACCGCGACTCGCCAGCCGACGCACTTACCGCCGATGGAGGCCGCGGGGAGGCCCCGCCGCCCACTCACGCGTTGGACCAACCTGCAGAGGTCCCAGCCCAGCCACCAGCGACGCAAAGAAAGGCGACGCCACCATGCGAGGTCACACGGCCCTAGGCGGGCGAAGTCAACCTGATCCCCGACGGCGGGGCTCAGCGCGGGAGGGGGGTGACTGGGCCAGACTGCCGAGCGCCGACAGGCGGTCCCTGGCAGGGCGCCGCCGAAACCCATTCCACCGAGTCGCGACGGGAGCATCCCGGCCAGCAGCGCGGGCGCCTCGCCGCTGGGCGAGACCCTCGACGAGCCGACGCCAGCCGTGCGAGCTGCGGGGCCACCGACGCCGACGGGCATGGCCACTGCGTGCGAGGGGCACCCGTGCTTGTAGGCCTCTAATTGAGCTGCAGCGCGACGTCATTGGGCGCTTGACAAGCACTGTCAGGAGCGTCCAGTATGACCACGACGCGCCATTGTTCAACTGGCGCGTCCGCAAGCTCATCAGGGAGGCCATCGACCAGGTGATGACCTACTTCTCTGGGTCGCTGGAGAGGCTGCCAACCGTCCCGCCAGCCACTTCGGGGGCTTGGCCATGACGGACAAACAGTGAGGCCTAGTGCGCTTCATAATCAACCAGCTCTGCAGCATCGCCTCGTGCCCAGTGGCCATGGATCGCATTGGCCTGCCGAGCCCGCGCTGCGCCGAGATGGGGCGGGGGGATCTTCGCCAGCAGGCATTCCGACGCCGTTCGCGACGCCGGCGCGCCAGAGTGGCATCGCCATCTATCTGATCGAGAAGTTGAACGACGTGACCAACCGCCAGGACGCGACGCCGGCGGCAGACCCAAAGGCCTAGTCGACCAAGCCGGACCCAGACGACACGAGCGACCCGCCTGACCGCGGACGGGCGCCCAGAGACACCGACGCACCAGGAACCGATGCAACCGGCACCGCGCCCCAGCAGGGGACGGGCCACAACCGAGACGAGCCCCGCCGCCGAGGCTCCCGGCCAGAGCAGGCCGACCTTTCCATCAGAGGAATGCACCTCTCGATGAGCATTGGGCCGGCCAGCAAGCGCCTCCGCGACATTCCACGGGCGCAGTGCGCCCTCGAAGCATCGCCGGTGGAAGGCGTCTTTCCGCCGCGCGCGCCGTCGAGCCACGTCGTCATCGTCGACGGCAGCGACCTTGATGGCGATGGGGGCTGTCTACGGCACCAAGCCCCCCGCCGCTCGATCCGACAGCCAAGCCGTCGCGGGCATCACCGAGGAGGAGTATTGCCCTGGTTGTGACATCGTGGATTGCGCCAGGAAGAAGCACGACGCCACAGCAACAGCAACAGGCAGCGAGATCCGCGCGAGCCTTCCGTGCGCCCGGCGACTCGACGACGAGGGCGCTGCCGACCAAGCGGAAGGTCCGCGCTTGGCTTGTCCCGCGCCGGCCCACCCCCGCTTGGCCCATCGATTTATTTTTCCTGAGAGGTCGGGCACTTCGCCCTGATCTCTCGCGGCGACGGCAGACGAGTCGTACGCCGCCTCGGGCGTCAAGGCGGGGCCTGACAGAGGGGGCCCGTCGGTGCGTCATTCCCCCAACCTAGCTTGCCGATGTTGCTCCGGCGACAGCAGTGGATCAAGCTCTCCTACGACGAAGATGGACTCTGCTAGCAACTCCTTTCCCATCTCCGACCTCGGCGCCACCCTTGCGCCGCGCCGCCGCGATCATTGTTTTCCAGGCAGCAGCGGCAGCAGCTGGGCGTCAATCGCAGTCTGAACCTCCGCCTTGGCGACAGTGCCCCCCGCCCCCGCGTGCGCGCGCGCTGCAGCTTCCACGCGGTGCGCGTGTGTCCGCGGCGGCTGCGTCTACAGCGGGATGTGCTATGCGGTTGGCCCGCGGTGAGACAGGGCTCCAGCGCCCGCCGTGGCTGGCTTCCTCGCCCGCGCGTGCTATTCGCCCGACGCGCCGCGAGAGCGCTGGCCACGCCCGACCAGTGGATGGAGCCCTCTCATGCGTCTCCGTGGTGGGGGCCCTGAATCGCCAGATGGGGGCTGGGGCCTCGGGGGTAGCTGCGCGAGGGGCCCTCTCTCTATTGGTCCACTAATCCCGAGCGGACTGTGCCCAATCTTTGATCTCTCCTGGCTCGCGTCCACCCGCGGCCCCCGCCCCCCGCCCCCCCCCGCCCTTGATTTACCTTGCCTACTCGTTCCCGCTCGCGCGGCGGCGGAGCGGGTGTGCGGGGGTGGGGCGTCGGCCGAGGGGCGACGGGCAACTGCGGCCAGCGGCCCCGCTGCCGCGGCCTGGGGGGCCGAGGCCAGGTTCGCTAATTAGGCGCCGCCTGTACTTGCCGTCCTCCATGTTGCCTCCCGCAATTTCTGCCCCCTTTTCCAGCGTAGGAGCAGAAGCTGCAACAGTTGCGCAGGCGCCTTCGGCCGCCCTGGAAAACGGTGGCCGCCGCCTGCGACGCCGAGGGCCAGCCAGTGCATCTTGCTCCGCCCTGTTTCTCTGTCTCACCTTCATGCTCGCTCTTCGCGCGCAGCAGATGCGCGGCCGCCGCCGCCCGCGTTTGAGAATGGGCGGCCGCGGCCTGCGGCGCCCGCGGCCAGCCGCAGCATGCATTGCGCGCCCTCCTTTTCCCGGGCTCGCGCTACGTATCGTTTTTCCCGTGGCGGCCCATGATCTGGGGATGGCGGCTTTAGGGTTCAGTAGGTGGAGTGGGGAGCTTCCTGTGCCGTGCTGCCTTCGCCCGGGTGCCGCCTCCGCTGAAAGCGTGGACCTCCCCCGCGCCCGGTGGAATCACCGTGGGCGGCAACCTGTCCTTTGTTCGGGATGCCTGCGCTTGCTCGCGCGCGAAGTTCTCCGTCGTGGGCTCCGTGGATCCAATCTAGCCACGCAGCCGCCGCGCGCGGTCAGCAGCACCCCTTCCCTGCGTTCTCTTCGTGGTGCATGCTCCACTCTCGCCCCCTGTCTCGCGCGCGCGCATGCGGCCAGACGCGTGGTGTTTTGTTCCACCCTCCTCTGCCCAGGCTCGCGCTACCTGCCAGCTTTTCCCGCGACGGCCACCGTATGGGGAGGGCGGCTGTCGGGTTCTATCGGTGGAGGGGGAGACAACCTGCGCCGCGCCGCGTTCGCATCGGCGGCAGCCGCCATTGAAGGCGCGAGCCTCCCCGTGCCTGGTCCTTCGCGAGTGTGGTCATGCCGCCGCATGGCCTCAGGGCTTCACTCCAGCCACGCAGCCGTCGCACTCCGTCAGATTCGCCCCCTCCCTCCCTTTTTTATTTGTTTTCTAATGCGTTTCCTCCTTTTCCCCTCTCGCCTCCTTCGTCTGCTGATCTTTCCTTATTTACCCTGGTACCTACCAGCCGGCAACCTCAGGGGCGACCGCCCGTGGAGTCTCCTGGCTCACTAGTTTGATCACCTCCTCCAGGGTCGACCGGGCCTGGGGGGGATGACCGCGTCGGAATGACCCCAGGGCCGCGGGAAAGAGAAAGAGGATAAACAGGAACATGATCAAGAGGAGCAGGAGCAGGGATATAATACTTATGAGTAGGAGTAGGAATGGGAGTAGAGATGGGAGTAGAAGGAGGAGTAAGAGTAGTAGTGATATTGAGAGGAGGAGCAGGAGGATGATGATGAGGAGGAGGAAGAGTAGGAGGAGGAACAATAATAATGCTTAAAAGAACAAATATGATAATAGTAAGAAGAAGCATCGCACTACTCATCATGATAATAGTCATAGTAATATGAGTAATTAACACAATAACCATAATACGAGTACTAATGCGATCAATACTATGAATCATACCAGTAATCTTATACAGACTACGAAAAAGAACCATACTATGACTAATACACATCGGAAAACGACGAATCATACTATTTAAAAGACGAGTACGTAGCAAACAAAAAAATATTGCGAGTAATAATACTCATAATACTGAGAATACTCATATTGAAAACTAAGAAGAAGAGGGCGAGGAATAATATGTGGAGGAGGAGGAAGAGGAGGAGGAACATGACAAGGAAAAGGAGGAGGAGGAGGGGGAGGCGGAGGAGGAGGAGGAGAACGAGGACGAGGACGAGGAGGAGGAGGAAGAGGAAGGGGAGGAGGAGGAGGAGGAGGACCAGTGTAAGCCCAAGAGTCATCAACGATGTTTGAAATTATCCTCCCCCAAGCTCCCTATTCATAGGCCCCTACAACGGTTCATTTCCATGGAGGGAACTCCTTCTTTTGAAAACAACCGCTTGAAGATCTTGGAGCATACCAAAGCATTGCTCTCGGTATTGCAACGCCACGGATCAACCTGACTGCTGCGTCTTGACCATCCGGAATTATGGCAGAACGAATTTTTTGGGATGCCAACGCCGCAAATCAACATAATTGTTGCACCCGCATAATCTTGATTCCTTCCGAACCACCATTTCTGGTACGTTGATCGTCGGAATCCGTGAAACTCTTGATGCGCATGTTAAAACGAATGTGCGCGGCGCTAAGGCGATAACCACATTTTGAAAAAGGGCCCGCACTTAATCCGTGGAGCTCTTGCAAATTTCCATAGGAATGTGCCCAGCGCTAATGCCGGAGCCACATTGTGAAAACCATCCGCCCTCAATCGGTGAAACTCTTGCAATTTTTAAAAACGACTGTGCGCGGCGGCGCTAAGGCGAGAGCCACATTTTGAGAACGACCCGCCCTCAATCAGTGGAACTCTTGCACATTTTTAAAACGAATTTGCGCCGCGCTAAGGCGAGAACCACATTTTGAAAACGACCCGCCCTCAATCCGTGAAGCTCTTGCAAATGTTGAAAACGAATGTGCGCGGCGCTGAGGCGAAAGGCACATGTTGAAAACGACCCGCCCTCAGTCCGTGAAGCTCTTGCCATGTTTGCAGAGCTTCAAAGTCATAAATGGTGAGGAAGTCTCAAGCGAAACGCCCGGCCCGCACTGAAAACAGGACTCGGGGTGCGACAGGGAAAAGTTATGTTTATGGAAAAGAAATGGAGAAGGAGGAGGAACAGGAGAAGGATGAGGAGCAGGAGCAGGAACAGGAGGAGGAGGAGGAAGAAGAGGAGGAGGAGGAGGAGGAGGAGCAGGATGAGGATGAGAAGGATAATGAGGATGAGGATGATGCTGCTGATGACGCTGCTGCTGCTGCTGCTGCTGATGATGATGATGATGATGATGATGGTGATGATGATGATGAAGATGATGATGATGACGATGACGATGGCGATGCTGATGCTGATGATGATGATGATCATGGTGATGATGATGATGATGATGATGATGA
>CAUYUJ010016804.1:167021-215489 GCA_963575745.1 Prorocentrum cordatum
GGATGAGGAGCAAGAGCAGGAGCAAGAGCGGCACGATGAGGTTCAGGAACAGGCGGATGAGAAAGACGATGAGGAGGACGGCTCTGAGTAGGAAAAGGAGTGGGAGTATGAGTAGGAGTAAGAGTAGGAGTGATATTAGGAGGAGGAGTAGGAGGAGGAGGAGAAGGAAGAGGAGGAAGGAGAAGGAAAAAGAGGAAGAGGAGGAGGAGGAGGAGGAGGAGGAGGAGGAGGAGGAGGAAGAGGAAGGATGGAAGGAAGAGGAGGTGGAGGAGGGAGGAGGAGGACAGGAGGATAGGAGGAGAAGGAGGAGGAGGAGGAGGAGGAGGAGGAAGAGGAGGATGAGAAGGAGGAGGAGGAGGAGGAGGAGGAGGAGGCGCGTACTCCTCGTGACGCCAGGCGGGTTGACGCCAGGCACAAGCTACATGCTCGAAGTGGTGTCCAGCAAGGCGGACAGGCCGGCTTCCACCGCCGCCGCTCCCCCTTTTGCGAGGGGGCTCCCCGACCGTTCGTCGCCGTCCTCATCTTCGTCGTTTCCTCCGCCGCCGCCGCCGTCGTCGCCGCCGCCGCCGCCGTCGTCGTCGTCGTCGTCGTCGTCGTCGTCGTCGTCGTCGTCGTCGTCGTCGTCGTCGTGTCGTCGTCGTCGTCGTCGTCGTCGTCGTCGTCGTCGTCGTGGTCGTCGTCGTCGTCGTCCTCGTCGTCGTCCTCGTCGTCCTCGTCGTCGTCCTCGTCGTCGTCGTCGTCGTCGTTGTCGTGGTGCTGGTGGTGGTGGCCGTCGTCGTCGTCGTCGTCGGCGGCGGCGGCGGCGGCGGCGGCGGCGGCGGCGGCGTCGGTGGCTGGTGCGGCGTCGTCGTCGTCCGATCCCTGGTCGTCGTATTCGTCGTCGTCGTCGTCGTCGTCGTCGTCGTCATCGTCGTCGGCGGCGGCGGCGGCGGTGGCGGCGGCGGCTGCGCCGGTGGCCTCGGTGGCGGTGGCGGTGGTGGCTTCTTCCTCCTGCTTCTGCTGATCCTCCTTTCCCTTCCCTTCTCCTTATCCTCCCCTTCACGTCTGGCCAGCGTCGCTGGAACGCCGTCGTCCTGTTCCAACTTAAAAAAAATCAACCCCATGCTGCCGCTGCCTGGGGGAAGTTTGGCCCACGCTGGGGCCGTCCCGCAGGTCCTGGCCTTAACATTGCCCTGAAGGGTTCTGGCCCGTGGCAGGCCTCGCTGAGGCATTCGCAGCGAGGGCTTCAACACCTCCCCAGACGTGATTCTCGCATCATGTTCGAGCATCTCTCGCCCAGGTTGAGGCTTTCGCACCGACGGCCTTAACGTTTCACTGGCGTGATTTCCGCACGGTCCTCGAGGATTTGCGGTGCACGTCTAGGCCACGTCGAGGCCCTCACGGTGCCCTCGTGGCAAGGGCCTCAAGATGATATCTCCCAGACGTGACCCCCGGATAGTTAGTCTCCGAGAATTTGCCCTGCACTTTGAAGCTATCTTGAGTCCTTGCCGAGGCCATGCCAGGGCCCTGAACCCAGGGCCTCAACATCCCCTGGACGCGATTTCCGCATGAGGACCTCACGTCAGGGCCTCAGCGTCCCCTGGACGCGATGTTCGCATTGTCCTCGAGGATTTCTCGCACGCTTTCCCTGCTGACGTTGGTAGTGATAACACTTATAGGGTGCCCACTGGAGGCTTCCGCGCGCACACTGCGCAGCAGTTTCGGGGAACCGCTGCGCACGCGGCTCGTTGCCAGAAGCCCGGCATCATCTCGTGGCCCCCCCCGCTCCTGGGTCGGCCTCCCTGAGGTGGCGGACCAGCGCCACGTGGCATGTGGGCCTCTGGCACCCACGGTCATGTGCAGCGAGGGTGGCCGCCGCCGCCGCCCCTCTGGCTGCGGCGGCCCACCTGGGAGCCCGAGCCGAATCTTCTAGACCGGATTCTTCCTGGCGCCCGGCCGTGTTGTGCGTTGCCTACACCGCCCATGCTTATGTCCTAGTTACTGGCTTCTTGCGCTCCACTTGGCTGCGCGAGGTGATCTCCTCGCGCCGCCTTGTGTCGCCTTTTTCTGCATGTGCTCTGGACCTGGCGTTGGCCTTATCGCCTCGCTGCCTGCGCCCTGGCAGGGGTGTGGGTCGGCTTGGCCGCGGCCCGCCTCTAATGTGTACCTCTGGTCTTCGGGGGAAGCCTTCATGGTGATTGGCCGTGCTTTCGGATCTATTGCGCTCCACTCGGTTGCACGAGGCAATTTCCTCGTGTCACCTGGTGTGGTGCGAATTTTTTCCCTCTGTCTCTTGGGCCTGGCGTCGGCCTTGCCGCCTCGCTGCATGCGCCTCGACATGGGTTGTGGGCTGGCTTGGCTGCGGCCCGCTTCTCGTTTTTTGCGAGCTCCCCTGGGGTTGCTCGCTTCAGCGTGGTGCTGCGCCATGCTGTCTTTCTTTTGGCCAACTGCTATACTTCTTAAACACCGCCTTAGGCGGGAGGACTTTATGGCCGCCTGGCTGGATTGTACTTCCTGGGTATCTCGTGGTACTCGGTTGGGTGCTACCTTGCCTACACCACCCATGTTGCCTGAGGCACTGGTTTTTGCGACACTCTCGGGTGCGCGTGGCAATTTCCACGTGGCACCTTTCGTGGTGTCGGCGCCCTTTTTCCGTCTGTCTGCTGGACCAGCGGCGGCCTTGCCGCCTTGCTGCTTGCGCCCTGACTTGGGGTGCGGGCCAGCATGGCCGCGTCCTTTTGACTTGCTGCATCCTGGTGTCGCACCTCGGTGTGCGCGTCCGCAGCTGGGGCTGCAGTTCGCTGCCCCTGCTAGGCTTTCAGCTGTATGTCAGCTTGCTCTGCCGGCAGCTTTCCTCCGCGGTGGTTCGTCGGTCCCCTCCCCATTGGGTCGCTGGGGTCTTTCGGTCCTCGCCGCCGTCCGTCGGTCTCGGGTGGGCCGTGTCGTGGAATCTTCCGCCGTCTTCTTTACGGCCTCCTCCCTTGCTTTTGCTCTTGCTATGTCCCCCCCCTATCCTTTCTCCTTCCGGGTCGTCCCCACCGCGGGGGTCTGTCTTTTTTTTGTTAGATCGTTAGCGTATCCTGCCAGCGGGGTCGCTTTGCTCGTCGTCTCCTTTACCCTGTCGCCGGTTGGTCGGATTGGTACGACCTTCAGGGGGATGCGTACAGTCTTTTTTGGGCCTAGATGGTGTCTCCAACTTGCCTGGCTTTGCTTTCAAATGCCTCGCTGGTAGCCCTTCGCGGCTCATGTTGCGGTTGGGGATTACTGTTTTCACGTTGGCGTTGCATTTCGCGCTCGGCCATGCTATCGCCCTGTCCACCACCCATGTGCGCCGCTACTTTTTACTGCTGCTGCTCGCGGTCGCCTGCGTTCGATTATGTATTTGTTTGCCCAAGGCCAAGACAGCCTCGGCCGCGTGACCATAGTTATCACGCGGACCTCATTCACCGTGTTGACGGACGCTCAATCCATTACTTGTTCCCTGCAAGGTCTGTGGTGTTGCTTTGTCGCGCAGTTTGTCTGCGTGTATGCACCGCCACCAGGTCGGCTGGTCTGGCAGACTTCTAGTTGTTCATTGCTGCTGTCTCTTTGAGGCTCCAATTAGCACCAGCCTGCTGCTTGCGCTTCTAACCACTCGCGTCAGCTGCACTTTGGCTTTGCAGCGCCTCTTGTTTTTTGTCCACCAATATGCATGGCCCTGGCTGGCCTCTTTTCATCATGGCGCGTTCGACAAAGTATGTTTGCAATTGGCACCTCCACCTGCCGACCGCGCCTGAGGTCCCACTGCGCCGCTGGCTTAAACAGAGTGTGTGTGTGGTGCGTGCCTGCGTAGTTGTAGTTTCCAGAAGTAGCAGCGTCGACTCTTGTGGGTCTGTTGTTTCCCGTAGTTGCTCAAGGGATGTTTCAGGGCTTTGGTGGCACCCGTTTCCATGCGTGCGTGTCAGCAGAGTGGCATGCGTGACGTTCTCGTCTGTGCTCGAGTGTGCATCTTGTACCTTGCTGCCCCGCTGCCTTTTCATCTTGTCGGCTTCTGGGGCGCAGAGCCCCCCGAGCTGTCCAGCTTCTGGGGTGCAGAGTCCCCCGAGCTGTCCCGACAGCAGCCGGTGCTCAAAGAGATTTCGTCCGGGCTGGTGCAGGCCATGGAAAATATTCGCAGTTCTTTCTCGATGTACTTGAGGTGCTCCTTCTGATCCTCTCGAGCCTCTTACTCGCGTATTTGCGGTGTGGAGGTGCGAGGCCATTGAGTTCGAAGTCTTCGCGTGTTCCTCTCTTCACAATAGTGTGTGTGTGTGCGTATGTGTGGTGTGTTTGAGTGTGGTATGTGCTGTGTGTGTGTGTGTGTGTGTGTGTGTGCGGGTGCGTGCGTGTGTGTGTGTGTGTGTGTGCGTGTGTGTGTGTGGTGTGTGTGTATGTGTACGCGTCAGTGTGTGTGTGTGTGGTGTTGTGTGTGTGTGTGTGTGTGTGTGCGTGCGTGCGTGCGTGCGTGCGTGCGTGCGTGCGTGCGTGCGTGCGTGCGCGCGCGCGCGCGGGTGTGTGTGTGTGTGTGTGTGTGTGTGTGTGTGTGTGTGTGTGTGTGCGTGGACTTTTGTGCATGTGTATGTGTGTGTGTGTCTCTCTCTCTCTGTCTTTGTTTCTCTTTGTCTCTCTCTTTCTCTCCTTCTCTGTCTTTCTTTCTCTGTGCTTTCTCTCTCTCTCTCTCTCTCCTATTCTTTCTCCCGTTGGGCAGCGCAGCCTGCCCCGCGGACAGCCTCCACCTCCCCAGACTTTTGACGTATTTTGCCATTTTATGGTGCGGTGTCTTGACGTTTTTCCAATTACGGGGTCCCTGACCCGTTCCCCGTGGAGGACTTTCGCTTCGTGAGCGCGCGTGCCCCGATCCAGAACCACAGCCCAAAAAGCCTCCGCCTTGCTGCTTGCAAGACGTTGGACTGCTGAGCTCCCCGCTCTTCGCCCAGGGCCTGTGATCGGCTCGGACGAAAGGAGGGTAGGGGGGTGAGGAAAAGGGGTGTGTGCGAAACCTGCTGCGGGCACCGGATTTGCGTCCCGCCGCCTGGGCGGCTTTCTCGGTAATTGCATGGGCGCCTGAGGCGCCAGGAGGGGCCAGCAGCTACGTCAGCTTGCTCGCTACCCCCCCTTTGCTACCTTCCCCCCTCCCCTCGTCCGCCCCAGTCCTCGCAGGCCTCTGAGAGCTCGAAGGTCGGCTGCGCGTACGAGTGATCCCTCGCCAGAGTGGCCTTTGGTGCGGTGCCTACAGGGGTTCCCCCATCATTGGCATGCGCGCTTGGGTGTGACTCCCCGCGGCCCCCGAAACCCGCGCACCCAAAGTCACTTTTGCTCAGGGCCACTCTTCCGTATACAATGGAAACCAATGCCAAAAAACACCCCGCTTGTCTCCAGGGTGCCCTGGGTTTCTAGAGTTTGGATGGTTCCCCTCTGGAAAGCGTGACGCTCCCATACCAAAAATCAATGGACGTCATGGGGCTTCAGGGTTGGGTTTCTAGTGGAAGTGGAAGGTTTCTGGTGGTCGTGCTCTTACTGTAGGCGAAAAGACTCGTCAGAGGTCTCCCAACTCGCGCCAGGGGCCTCGCGGGAGCGCCCGCGCTGCCCTGCCGCTCCCCCGCCGCGAAGGACCTCCGTGGCGGTGCGCGTCGACGCTTGCACCTGCGGGCCGCTGGACGCCCCCGGCTCGGCGGGTCGAGGACCCGCCCTCCCCCGGGGGAGGAGAGCTTCCGCCAAAAAGCTCGAACCGCACGAACACGAGCTGTCGGAGCTCCCTGCGGACCTCTTGGATCGGCGCCTGGGGCCCCTGGCGGCGCCTCCGGCGCCGCCTCCAGAGCGCTCCGCGCGCCAAGCAGGGGGGTCCAACGCCGATCGAAGAAGTCCGCGCAGAGCTCAGACAGTTTCACTTTACGCCGTTGTTTCTTGATGTCAGCTCCGTGCGGCGCAATCAAAGTAGCGACGGCCAGCTTTTGATAATGGTTTTCGGCCTTCTGAGGCCGTCTCCAGGCCTTCGGGTACTCAACAAACAACCCATGATGAAAAAATGCTTCCGGGGAAAGGGTTGCCATCCTGGGGGGGCCGACGTCACCACGAACAATGGCGACGTTGGATGAAGAGGGAGTGAGGAGCGACACATTGACTTTCGTGGGTTTCGAGGGTACGCGTTGCGTGAACGTCAGTAACGCGAGCCTTGACTCGCGGACTGGGGACCGGTATTTCTGTACGTGGCTTGGCGCGTCTGTTGTTTGGGGCTCCTGAGGGACGAGGGTCGGGCCAGACGAAGAGGGGGGGGGATTGGGACCGAGGATCAACGAAGACGTCGTTGGGCGTCCCTGGATGCTCGTCGCTGCGGCCAGGCGCGGCCCAGGGAGGGGCCCGATTTGAGCGGATTCCTGTGGCGGGGTTCCCGGGTTGGACGAAGCGGGCGTATCCCTTCAGATTCTGGAGTCGCAACTCTCGTGCAACGGGCGTGCTCGCCCAGTTTCGGGCCCCGGGGCCCCAGGGCCCTCGCAGCTCGATCCGGCTCGAAAAATGATGCAGAAGGATGGGGTCTGGGGCTCCGGGTGTGATATTTTGCGGTGGTGCACGTCTTTGCAACGTCAGATCAGAGGGTCGGGGGAGGGTGAGGGTGCGAGATCCACTGGCTCCTCCGGCGCCGGGAGGCGCTGCGTCTCCCGACCCATGCCCCCGACACTCCCACGGCAATGTGGCCCTCGGAAAGGCCTTGTGCCCTCCCGCGTGTCCTGTCCAATCAGGTCCGACTGCACCGCCCCTGGTTGCTGTCCCCCCTTTCTCGCCCGCCCCGAGGGGGCGGACGGACGGCGACCGCTGTGGGCTGGGAGCCGGTGGGGCGGGGGCAGCGGCCAGTGCGCCACCGGGAGCAGAGCTCTCGTCGGCGTGGACGTCGGAATTGGTGCTCCGCGCCCGCCCCTCGCGGGGGGGCCTGGGTGGGAGGGGGCATCAGGCCTGATGTCGGGGGCGAGCTTGTGGGGGAAGTGAGGAGCAGGGCTCGAGCTGAGCGTTGTTTTGGCGATTTCGTGGACCGTTTTCGTTTTGATTGCGTTTCGCAGCAAAGGCAGAACGAAGACAGAACGAAGGAAAGACGAGCACATAACGAAAATGGGAAACACTGTTCTGCTCGAGCCCTGGTGAGAGGGGGCGGGCCTTCTCAGAAGGCTCGAAAAAGTTTTCGGGGCCTCCTGGGAAGGTTTCTGAGCATCACCCGAAGACACAGGAGACGTCCCAGCAGACCGGAGGCCTTCTGAGAAGCCCCGCCGCCTTCTGAGAAGACCTTCTCCTTGTCACTTCCCCCCCTCGCTCGCCTCCGATGATGGGGCAGCCAGGAGGGGCGGTCTGAGGTGTCCCAGGAGGACTGCCTGCGGATGCCGAGAGGGAGCTCCAGAGGGATCTGTCCCTGGGAGCAGGATCGGGGTTCGAGGGTCGAGGCTTCTTGGGCGTTGTTCGCCTTGCAAGCGCCTTTGGGGGAGCTTCCCGCCGCCACTGCAGGCTTCCCTTCAGAAGGTATGGTCGAAACGCGCTCCCGACTGGTCCAGAGACCGAGTCTCGAGGGAGGAATCCTATTGTATGTGGGGGAGGACGGACGGGCGAGCAGAGAGGGAGGGAGGGAGGGAGGGAGGGAGGAGGAGCAGGAGGATGAGCAGGAGGAGGAGGAGGAGCAGGAGGAGGAGGAGGAGGAGGAGGAGGAGGAGGAGGAGGAGAAGGAGGAGGAGGAAGAGGAGGAGCGGCGGGGGGGAAAGGACGGGGATCAGGAGTAGGAGGGAAGTGGATCAGGGCCGTCGAAGGGGTGGACTGTCAGATCAAGGCCATCGAAAAAGGAGACTCTCTCAGGGGGAGAAACATCGACGCAATTTGTTCACGCTGGGCGGCTTCGTTTGGATTCGGTCCCTGGTACCCTCCTTTGTCGATCCGGCTCGAGAAATCGCCGAAGGATGGGGTCGAGGGCTCTGGGCGTGTCTCGTCCTTCTCCAAGCAGTGCGTCCACTTTGTTTTCTCTTGTGCTTGTGCTTTAACTCATTAGATGGGTGGACCAGGGATTTGCCTGAGGCCTAGCCTTTCTCATCCTCGTTGCCGCCGCGCGCGTGGTGGGTGGACCGTGGGATTCGCCTAGTGCCCCGCCGTGGCCGCCATTTTCTTGCGCATCATTTGGCTTGCACCATACCATACCCGTCGGTCGTTGAATGTAGTTATTTTTGGCAGCCCAAGGCGCAATCTACTGTAGGCGCCTTCCTACTTTAGAAGTCGAGTGGCGTTCCCCCTTCCCTCCTCTTCAGGGGGCGGGCGGAAGCCCAATCTGCTTTCGATGCCGTCCTGCTTATGGTTCTACCCACTTCTTGCGACCGACGGCTATAGCTTGCGACCGAGAGATTCCATTCTTAAAGGGAGATTCGACTCCCCCCCACAGTTTGCCGCCCCACTCCGCGCTTTTGTTGACAAAGGCAATATTCTGCGCGATCGCCCACCCTAAATAACAGGTGATAGCATGCCAGCCAGGCTGGTATCGACACTCCCAGCCGCCTCCTGCAGCAAATCTCATGCGGTTCACGTGCAGGCCTTGATCTGATAGCTACGTTTTACAATCTTTCTTGAGAGTATCTTGCAGCAAGCTCATTGCGGGGCACGTGCGAGCGCCCCCGCGCGCGCACGTCAAAATCATCCCAAAGCCATCGCTTTGTGATCATGTTCAAGACCCACTGATTTTTGAGCATGTTCAAGACATGGCGATCCAAACGCTAACAACAGCCATTGGTATTCCAACAGTTCAGTTGCTGGAATTATGCTCGCGGGCGCTCGCCGAAATCGTAACAGAAGCACAGGCTTTTAGCCGTTCCGTCAAAGTCGCCCTTTCGGGCAACTCGCGCGAGCATGGCGAAAACGTTCAGCCACCATGGAGCGCCCACCAAGTCTGGCAAATAATCGAATGCGGGCCACACGCGTGCGTCTTCGTGCGTGCACGCTGACGTGCCTAACATAACGAAACACTAATGTTAGTCAAGAAAAGACATGTCAGGAATTCAGATATCCTGCGGGTGCGCACTTCACCATCACCCCCACCAGCGCATTCGTTATCATCATCATCGTCAGCGCCAGCGCCAGCGTCAGCATCATCATCATCATCATCAGCAATATCATCATCAGCAAAATCATAGCCACTATGGCTCTAGCCGTTGCTGGATCTGTGGCCCCTTGCTGGCACGTGCCCATGCCTGCCGCCGTTCCCCGCTCGCTCCTGCAGTCTTCCGATGGTCCATGTTGCGCGTCTCGACTGGATTGTGCAGCATCTTCGGCTTGGTCGACAAGTTTCGGTCCGCGTGCACTCGCACATCGGCAAATTGAATGTGCATGTCTGCCCGTACTCAGACCGCTCCTGGGGTATGCAGAACAAGCTGGCCATAGACCTGATCACTCACATTGCGCATGACTTTGTGTTCTTCACCATTGTGGACCATGGGCGCTAGAAATCGAACGGAGAGTCCCGCGTCAGCCTCTCTCTCTCTCTCTCAAACCTGCGCCTCCTCGCCTTCTGCGGCTGGACATCACGATGATGATGCCGCTCCACAAGGTCCTGGTGGTGATGACAGCAGCGGTGGCGACAATGCTCCTGGCCCTCGTGATCGGTGTGGTCGTCGTGACGTTGGTGGGGCTCCGCTTCTCAAGGTTCCTCGGACTGGTGGTGGTGGTGGTGGTCTTCCTTCAGCTGGTGATGCGGGCTTTCAAATTCTTGGAGTGGCCGCTCATCCTGAGGTTCTGTGCGCTGGTGCTGAGTTTCCTGACGATGCTAGTGGTGAACTTCCTGTCGGTCGCGTGCCTTCCGATGGTCCTCGGCTTCCTGGTTGCCGAGCGCTTCTTGATGGACGTGCGCTTCCCCATGATCGTGGCATTCTTGATTGTCGCGAACTTCCTGATGTACGTGATGCTCCTGCTGTTCATGACCGCCAGTGGAGTTGGCCTGCTGGTGCTCCTGCAATGTGGGCACACCTGCAACGCGTCCTGTATGCTCTTCCGTGGTTTGGCGGCTCGGAGCCTCGCGAGGACAGTGGGCTTCACGAGCCCCCTGATGGTCGTGTGCTCCCTTTTTTTTTGTCATGTGCTTTTTGATGTTCGTGAGCCTCCTAACGGTCGTGAGCTTCTTGAAGGTCTTGAGTTTCTGGAGGTTCCCGATGGTCGTGTGCCTTCTGATGGTCGTGGGCTTCATGATGGATGTTCGCGAGCTTCCTGATGGTCAAGAGCCGTGCGATTGTGATCGTGCGCTTCCTGATGACCGTGAGCTTCCCGATGAGCATGTGCTTCTTGCTGTTGCTGATCGAATTGTTCAAGGTGTTCTTGGGCTTCCTGCTGGTTGTGAACCTCCTGATGGCCGTGCCCTTCCGGATGGTCGAGTGCTTCCTGACGGTCGTGAGCTCCCTGATGGTAGTGGGCTTCGGTGCGCCTGGGTGGGGAGGCCCCACACATCTTGACGAGCTCTGGATTGTAATGAAGCCATGGACCATGGGCACCCCGCCATGCCCGCCATGCCTTGGCTGACGGTTTTTCCGGCGCTCGCGGTTGGCGTGGTTTTCGCCCCCCACCCCCCTTCCGCGGAAGATGGCGATGCAGGTTTAGGGGTATAAGTAGATCGACCTTGTAATGTAATTTTTGTCGGGCCGGAGGGGCCGTGCGGGGGAGGAAGATGCACGCGCCGCCTGGGCCCGAGCGGGAGGAGAATCCTAGGGTGCGATCGCTGCAATCTGGGCGCTCACCCGTGCACCTTGGCCCGGCCTCCCGAGAGCAAAAAGTCAGAAAGATATCGCTGTGTTGTCTCACTCTTCCATTCTCTCTGGTCGTGGGCTTCCAGGTGGTCGTGAGCTTCCCGAGTCTGATGGTCGTGGGCTTCCTGATGGGCATGCGCATCCTGCTGGAAATGATCGGGAGTTCATGATGGGTTTGTGCTCCCAGATCATCGTGAGCCTCCTGGTGGACGTGGGCTTCCTGATGATCGTCGGCTTCCTGACTTTCATGGGCTTCCTGGTGGTCGTTCGCTTTGCGAGGATGGTGGTGCGCTCCTTCTTCGGCGTGATGCACTTCCTGCTCGTGCTGGTCGTGGGCTTTAAGATGATCTTGAGCTTCCTGCTGATCGTGAGCTTCATGATGGCCGTGAGTTTCCAGAGGGTTGTGAGCCTCATGTCGGTCGCTGGCTTCCTCATCGTCGTGAGCTTAGCTTCGGTGGTGGTGCGCTTCCTGATACTCGTGAGCTGTCAGATGGGCAGGCGCTTCCTGCTGGTGAGCCTCCTGATGGTCTTCCTGTTGTCCCAGGTTTTCCCCATCTGTCTGTAGATGGCAGCTCGCACTCTAGACGTCTGCAACGCCGTGATGGCTCGTTAGTTCAGTCGATCTCGAACCAGGTTGAAGCCACAAATTCGTTTTTCGCCAATTTGTTGCCATAAGGTCACAACTGGCCACGCTTGACGACAACATGGAGGTCCTTTCCTCTGACCTGGCTTCTGTTCGCGGGAACAGAGAAGTCAGCAGGAAGCTTTGTGCTGCTATGGACAAGGCTGGCCGAAAGCGATGATGTGAATCATCAAGTCGAGCTCATAGTGTCGACGCTGTCCCCGCTGAAAGTGCCGAGCGGGGGAGAACATCATCACCATTATCATCATCATCGTCGTCATCATCGTCTGGACCATCGCCACCGCCGTCATCGTCGTCATCGTCGTCATCGTCGTTATCGTCGATGTCGTCACCCGCCCTCGTCAACTACATGCGTACGGGCACTTCATCATCACCATCATCATCGTTGTCATCATCACCACAACCGTTACCAACATCATCGCCGTCATCAACCACAAACCACATTATCACCATCGCTAACACCATCATCAATATGAGCATCATCATCATTGTCATAATCAGCATAATCACTACCAACATCATCACCACCATCATCGCCAACATCTTCATCACCATCACCATCACCATTATCGTCGTCATCACCATCGCCACCAACATCATTCGCATCATCATCACCACCACCTGCATCATCGTTATCATTACTGCCAACGTTATCGTTCCCACAGTCGTTATCATCACAGTCAGCATCACCACAATCACAATTGTCGTTGTCGTCATCGTATCGTCTCCCATCGCCATCGGCATTGGCGACATCACAGCTGTCATTTTCATCGTCATTGGTTTCGGGGTCGTCACCAACGCCGCCACCATTTCGCGACCTGCACCGCGGGGTCGTCTGCGCGGTTGAGTTCCACGTGTCCGTGCTTAGCCGACAAGGTGCGGGTGGGAGGGTGGGATGTTTGCACGAGCAGTGGAGTTGACGACCCCAACTTCTTCGTAATCGTGCACAACGTAGGTTGCACCGCGTCGAGCGCACCCCATATCGCACATTCAGCAACATCTGAATGCAAGAACCCACTGTTTGGGGTCCACGCTGACAGACATCGTGTTGTAGTTTTCACGACGTCGGATCTCATTCTCCTACCCTCCTCCACCTCCTCCCCTGTGATGGGGGATATCAGTCCCCTCTACCGCCCTTCGGGTGTCGCGCCGGCCCGTGCCTGCGAGGCAAAGATACTGTGGACGAAGACGCCCCTCCTCCAGGCCTCGTGGCGCGCCGCCCGGGAGTGGTAAGGTGGGTGGCGCGGTGGAGCGTCCTTGCCACGGGAAGAGGGAGTTTGAGCTCCTCCCCCTTCCCCCTACTGGCGAATTAGTTTTCGGATCAGTGTTTGGGCGTCCGGAGTAGTCAGCACGTGCACTTCATCAGGCTTGGCACGGGGGTAAAACAAGAAACAGGGATGACCCCTCTCCCTCCCTTCGCCGCTGTTTTTCACTGGGTTCCAGCGGCCTTCGGAAATTGTTCGAACCCGCGAGGGCTTCGGGGGTATGAGGGCCCCTTCCCAGCAGCTGGTGTAATGCGAGAGATTCAGGACATGGCCGACTCCGGAAACCCAGGATCCTAGAGTGTTGACATCTTTTTTTGACTTCTGCTGCTTTCCGCCAGCCTTCCGCCAGCCTTCCGCCGGCTTCCGCCGCCAGCGGAGGCGCGCCCTTATTGGACCCCCACTGGCCTTCCGCCGGCCTCCGGTGGTTTTCGTCGAGCGGAGATGCGCCGCAGGCGAGGCCCTTCCTGGAGCGTCCCACGTGCTGCTGCTGTGCTGATGTGCTGATCGGGCTCGTGCCACGCTTCCGTACGTGAAGGCTGGGCAACGGGCGGCGCGCTCCGAAGAGCTGAGGCGGCGAGGCGGAGAGTGGTCGAGGACGAGGTGGAAGGAGGGAGGGAGAGATGGAGAAGGGAGGAGAAGGGTAGAGGAGGAGAAGGGTAGAGGAGGAGGAGGGGGAAGGAGGAGGAGGACGAGGAGGAGGAGGAGGAGGAGGAGGAGGAGGATCAAAGCAAACCCAGCACACGCCATCGACTGCTGCAACACACCCTTCTGTCCCGCGCCCACTCCTCATAAGTTGCCGCTGGGAAGTGCGGCCGCAGTCGCTTGCATGGCGCGTGCCATGTGTTTTTGAAACGCGCATCAGGGACCATGGAGATGTGGAGTACACGATCGCATACTGTAAGCGGAAGTAGCGTAGCTGGTATAAGTATTGGTAATGTGTGTGAAGCGCCGAAGTGAGAGCACGATTGTGGAAATTAATCGCCTGCCATCCCTGTAGCGGTTGAAGCTGCGATGCATTGGGTCTGTATGTGTGTGTGTGTGTTGGAGACGCAGTATGATCTGTTTTTGATATAGCGGTTGGGAGTTTCAGTGCCTGTTGGATTGTGATCACAGGGTGCACGGACGCTTCAGGCGCGGGCCCGATTTTGAGAGGAAGCCGCCCTCTATACTTGTCGCTGACTGGACTGTCATTTTCATGCGCATACAGTGCGAGGCATACCCAGGCGATATTATAAAGGTACCGCGCTTCAACCGTGTCATTGCTGGAGGCGTGCACGACGAATATGTGCTGCACTATATACGAGCCAGATTTGAAAATTACCCTTTCACCACTGTTGTATCTGTGGGTATGAGCAATGTGCCCAGCGCTCAGACACGTTTTGAGGACGGCCCGCGTTGCATGCGTGTAGCTGTGGAAAGATGGCAAACTTCAGGGTCGTAAGTTGTGAGGAAGTCTCTTGCGGAATGCCTGGATCGCCCTTCCAACGCGTGTGATAGTTTGACGAGGAGTGGTAGCTTGTAAGGAAGAGGGGGGTGGGCAGAGTAGGAGGAGGAGGAGGAGAAGGGGGAGGAGGAGGAGGACGAGGAGGAGGAGGAGGAGGAGGAGGAGTCGCAGCCAGACGATGATGAGGATGAGTATGAGGATGGGGGCGAGGATGAAAATGAGGATGATGATAATGACGAGCCCTTCTGCTTTCTCCCTCCTCCCCCGTCCCCATTCTGCCCCCCTCCCGGTCGAGTCCACCTCCCTCTCGCCCTTCCCGCCGCCCGCCTGCTGCAGTCCCTCGCCCCTCCGTTTTTTTTTGTTTTTTGTTTTTTTTTCTCTCTCTTACCCCTCTTCCTCCTCGCCCTCTCTCGTCTTACTCCCCCTCCTCCTCTCCGTGGCTCCTTCCGCTCCCCTTCCTCGGCTCCCTCTCCCTCGTCGTTCCCTTTTCCCTTTTCCCTCTCCCCTCCCCCGATGGCCTTCTTTCTCCCTCTGCCCCTCCCCCTCGCCCCCTGCCCCACTTCCTGCCGCCTGCCCGCCGTCCTCCTCCAATGTCCTGGTTCCTGTCCCCGCCCTTTCCCCGTCTTCTGCCCGCTCCCTCCCCCGCTCTCCCTCGCCTCTCCCCTCAGAGCATTGGTCCCCGTTCCCCTCAACGCTCCCCTCCCTCCCGCCCCTCTCCCCTGGCCACCTTCCCCCACCTCTCCTCCTGTCCCTCTTTTCCCCTCCCGGCTCCCCTCTTGCTTCGCTCACCTCGCCTCACCTTTTCCTTGCTCTTGTGTCTCCTTGTCCTCTCCGTCCTTTCTCCTACACCTCCTGCTGCTGGATCCTCCTCCCTTCTCCTTTCTCCTCCTGCTCCTCCCCTTCCTGCTCGTCCTTATCCTCGCTCTCCTTGTGCCCCTCCTCTTCCCACTCCTCCTCTGCCTCATGCACGCACGCGCGCGAACGAAACACTGTCCTCCTCCTCTCTCTCCCTCTCTCCCTCCTTGTGCTACTCCTCTCCTTCCCACCCCCCTCCTCGGCCCCGGTCCTGGAGGGGCGGGGAGCGTCGGGAGCAGGCCCCCCCCCCCCCCGCGTGGCTCCGCAGGTGACCTGAGAGCGCCCTGGCTTCACGGGACGGACCCAAGGTCGCTGGGAGGGGTCGGGGATCGGCTACACGTGAGAGTGACCATTCACTGGAGGCACCTTGGGTGCGGGCCCACTTGGGTTCCCGGATCGCTGCGTGCGATGCGACAGCAGCAGCTTGCGCGTGTGGGTCTGGCCCCCCGCGTCCCCCCAAAAGCCGCGCACCAGAGTTCGCTCTTTCCTGGGGTCACTCTTGCGTTTAGCCGACCCATGGCGGATTGTTCCATGCTGTTTCTTGTCAGTCCATGGGTCCCAGAGCTCTCGATCCCTGTTCCCCGATCGATCTTCGGTGGTCCTGGGACCCAGGCTCACCCAGGCGCGCCTGCGGGGGTTGGTGGCCGCGAGGCGGACCCCGGGGGCCAGTGTCGAGAGGGGGTCGGGCACACGCCCAATGGATGACGGATCGGGGAAGGTGCCACTCGAAGCAGGAGGCCAGTGCCGCCTCACTTTTGGGACGGAGCGCACCGATGCTGTACGGGAGCGGAGCCCGTCGCTAACCCACGCGCCTTAATCCATGTTTGCGCTTCCTAGATGGGGGGCCCGCCGCGTAGGAAAGACGCGGAGGACACCAGAAGCACGAGGGCCCCCTGCCAGTAGGTGACGGTTGGGGATGGGTGACTGGGAAGGGGGGTGCGGCGAAGTCTGCTGCGTGTTGCCAGTTTTGGCGATGCCGCCCATTAATCACGTTCCTCGATACATGGCCGCCTCTGGCGCTGGGAGGTGCGGGAGAAGCCAGCTGCATGCAGTCGATTCGCTCCCCCGTCCTTGACTTTCCGTCCACCCCGAGCCTCGCGCAAGACGTCCCAAGGGGGGAGAGCAGCCTTCATGCTCCCCAAACAGTGCCTGCACCGACGTGCCCTCACCAGGTCTCTGAAGTTAAGCTGGACCTGGTCGCTGCTGTTTGTGGTCGTCGCCTCTGGTCCCCGCCTGCCCCTTCTCGGCCCCGCGGGTCCCGGCTGTGATTCCCGTTGCCGCCGCTGTCTCCCAGCAGATTCCAGCCTGGCGTCACTGGCCATTGACTGCCCCAACAGGCCCTCTGCGCGCGGCGATTCTCAGGCAGGTGCTGGCATCCAGGCCACCGTTGCCTTGGGCTGCCGCCCGCAAGAACAGCACCCGCGACCTCCTTCCGCATTCGTTGGTCGGAGGTCATACAGCGGCTCAGGTCAAAAGGAGCCCAGACACGTCTGCCCAGACCAAGCGTCGATTACCCCCTTCTCCTGTAGCTGCCCCGATTTCGTTAGTTTGGTGGAGAATACCCCGCCTGTGTCCTTGCATTCTCTGTGGGGTCCACATGTACTCAGGACACCTTCTCGGGGATGTGTCCCATAGTCTTACCGTGCCTGGCGAACCTGCGCTTGCCTCTAGGTGAGAGTCCTTGCGCTGAGTGCGAGGAGGGGGTTAACATTGGGCGATTCTGGCATGCACACGGCGCATATATTTCAGTTGTCATGTGCTAGATATGTCGATATGTCGACAGGAATGACAGAATAACCAGAACATACCTGGATCCGAAATGCTTTGTTTGTCCCACGCATTTTGCCCCTTCTATGCCCCATGAAGCAGCATGCTGTCCATATCCTACCTAACCTCGCTTCCGCTGTGGCTAGACTCTGTCTGTTAGTCCTCATCGAAGCTATCAGCTATTGCTGGTATTGCTGCCAGCCATTGCGGGAGGCCGATGTCGATATTGAATGCCTACCTGGGCGCTGGAGTGGTGCTGGTGTTACTCCACTGCTCGAACGTCTTCATGGACGGGCGGGATTGCAGAGAGCAAGCCCTCGTCGACCGTCTTCCTTCTTCTTCTCATGGGCCGAAGGCCACTAGACGGTCCAGGACGCCCAAGACGGCCTCCAGATGACCCAAGATGCCACCAAGATACCCCAGAGGCCTCCAAGAGGTCTCCCAACAGAGCTCGAGGAGGCCAAACAGCAAGTATTTTGCGATGGCCACCGCTGGTGGCCCCGCGTCGAGTGAGTGGGCATCGGAGAAGACTCGCTGGCCCCTTGGGCGCCCCAAAACAAGCCTTTGCTTGCATACGTTTGATCGCCTGACTATCGTGCCCCCCCTCATTTGTGATCGCTTCTCCTCGGCCTTCTTTGTTCACCTCGTCTATTCATGGGCGTTCTCGCCCGAAAAGTGCACATTGCGTCTGATTGTTTTGGGGCCGCTCAAAAAGCTTCTCCCGTATGCTTTTCGCACTGATGCTCACTCTGCCCTAATTGAGTCTTGGGCGGGTGGGTGGGTCGAGTGCCGCTGCCTGCGCACCTCCGAGGGGGGTAGTGATGCCCCTTGTTTCTTCGGCTCCCGCCGCTCAGAGACCCCGTGCCCCCGTGTCGCTATCTGTCACTATGTGCGCTGCCCTCTCTTTCGGAGCGCCATCTGCAGCGCAGGGGCTCCACGCTTTCTTGACCTTGATTTGTTGTCTGCGCGCCTCGGCCCCAGTCGCGAGTGCGTGGATGTTCATTCACAGCGCCTGGCATTGGAGCGCGCGGCATTTCCTTTTCATTTGTGCAACAATCACATGAAAGCGGACCCATCCAGGCGGTCCAAGTCTGAAGTAGCCTGGGAGAGCGCCAGTCCTGCGTGGGCGATGCCCCGAACTACATACACGCCCGCTGGGCACTGAGTGTTTGACGTTGAACCTCGCTGAACCAGGAGGGATACATACACATATACATATAGATATGCATATTTGCATATCTACAAGGTTGCGTTGGCGCTTTGCGCCACGCGCCCTGGTCCTTTAAGCTTCGCGTATGGTGGCATTTGGCGTCGCGCCTTTTGGCTTCTGAACTTTAGACGTTTTTTTCCCAACCAACCTGTGTTGTTGGGTCCTCGTTTTGAAGAGACGGTCCCCGCGTCTCCTCCTCCTCCTCCTCCTCCTCCTCCTCCTCCTCCCTCCTCTCCTCCTCTCACGCTTCGTGGCCCCATAGGGGGTCCACCCAAGGCCCCAGTGGTGTGTGCCACATGCGTCTCCCCCACCCAGTGCAGCGCATCGTCGCCCCATAGGGAGGTCCACCCGAGGCCCCAGTTGTGTGTACCACATGCGTCCCCCCCACCCAGTACAGCGTTTCGTGGCCCCATAACGGGGGTCCACCTAAGGCCCCAATGGTGTGTGCCACATGCGTCTCCCCCACCCAGTACAGCGTTTCGTGGCCCCATAGGGAGGCCCACCCAAGGCCTCAATGGTGTGTACTACATGCGTCTCCCCCACCCAGTACAACGTTTCGTGGCCCCATATGGGGCTCCGCCGAAGGTCCCCGTGGCGCAGTCCGCATGCGTCTCCCTCGCCCAGTACAGCGTTTCGTAGGGGCTCCGCTGAAGGTCCCCGTGGCGCAGTCCGCATGCGTCCCCCCCACCCAGTACAACGTTTCGTGGCCCCATAGGGGCTCCGCCGAAGGTCCCCGTGGCGCAGTCCACATGCGTCTCCCTCACCCAGTACAGTGTTCCGTGGCCCCATATGGAGCCCCACCGAAGGTCCCCGTGGCGCAGTCTGCATGCGTCTCCCCCACCCAATACAGCGTCTCGTGGCCCTATAAGGGGCTCCGCCGAAGGTCCCCGTGGCGCAGCCCGCATGCGTCCCCCCCCACCCAGTACAACGTTTCGTGGCCCCATATGGAGCCCCACCGAACATCCTCGCGGCGCAGTGCGCATGCGTCTCCCCCACCCAGTACAACGTTTCGTGGCCCCATAGGGAGGTCCACCGAAGGTCCCCGTGGCGCAGTCCGCATGCGTTTCCCCCACCCAGTACAGTTTTTCGTGGCTCCATAGGGGCTCCACCGAAGGTCCCCGTGGCGCAGTCTGCATGCGGTTCCCCCGCCCAGTACAGCGTGTCGTGGCCCCATAGGGAGCCCCACCGAAGGTCCCCGTGGCGCAGTCCGCATGCGTCCCCCCCACCCAGTACACCTCCGTCGGAGGCCGTCGGAGTTCCGCGCCTCGCTCGCCCGTCGTCGCTCTGCCCAGCGGCAAGAGCCTTGCCCGCTATCAGCCAGCCAGCTAGCTCTCTTTGCTCCGCGCAGCGGACAACCCGCTCGCGTCGCTGGGACCCCTCCGGGGCGACCTGCGCGCGTCGCGGGGACTCCGCGCTGCGCTGCGCCCGCAGCCTTGGACTTTTGAGTGCGCGGGCAAAGAGGGAGTAAAAGAAGGGGAGGAAGCGGGCGCGATCCTCGCGGGGGGCCGCGCCGACATTGGCGTCGCGGCGCGCGGGCGATGCCGTCGGGGAGTCCCGGGGAAACTCCTTGCGGCGGCCACGCCCAGCGTCACGACTACTCAGAGGCAGTCATTCTCAAACTATTGACGTTCATATACAATTACACCATGCTTTGTCATACTCGCATTCATGCGCGTAGACTCGCTCGTGCGCAGATTCAGTCACAGTGAGACGCACTCGCGCTCATATTCACTCGCGCTCAGTCTCCCCACGTACTCAGATCAATCATTTTCGTTCGCGTTGTCTACCACGCCACTCATTTCGGCACACCTCTAGCACGGTTCGTTGCCTCATAGGGATCACCACCGAAAAAGTGAATCACAATTGCGGTACTCACACCTGCATATGGTTGGGTCCTTCGTCAGGCTAGTTAAGTCCCAGTGTCCTTTCTTTCTTTGCTTTCGCCCTCAATTTACATGCTCGTGCGCCACCCGGGTTTGTTTGGCGTGGTTGAATCGAATTCTAGACGCTTCGCGTATCCCCACCAGCCCATCCAGAAACGATGCCCAGGCGAATGGAGGTGATCAGGGAAGTGAGGGAGCATACAGAGTAACACAGGGCCGGGGAACCCGTCTTACCGAAAACGGCGAGGATGGAGGAGGAATCGGAGAAGGATGAGGAGGAGGAGGAGGAGGAGGAGGAGGAGGAGGAGGAGGAGGAGGAGGAGGAGGAGGAGGAGGAGGAGGAGGAGGAGGAGGAGGAGGAACTGAAGGAGGAGGAGGGGGAGCGGGAGGAGGGAGGAGGGAGGAGGAGGAATAGGCGGATGAGGAGGAGGAGGAGGAGGAGGAGGAGGAGGAGGAGGAGGAGGAGGAGGAGGAGGAGGAGGAGGAGGAGGAGGAGGAGGAGCAGGAGGAGGAGGAAAAGGGCGAGCAAAATGGCCAGAGGCTTCTTGGATGCCTCTCGGAGTCTCTTCGGATGTCTCTTGGGAGCGTCCTGAAGGCCTCTTAGGGCGTCTTGGGAGCGTCTTGGCGGTCCCGGAGGCCTCTTGAAGCGTCTCGGGTGCCTCGGGGAGCCTCTTGAGGCCTCTTGGGGGTCTCTTGGGAGCCTCTTGGGGGCCTCTTGGGGGCTCTTGGGGCCTCCTGGGCGCCTCTTGGGGCCCTCTTGGGGCGCTCTTGGGGGCCTTGGGGGCGCTCTTGGGGCCATCTTGGAGGAGATCGATCAAACAATGGGAGGGTCCGGATTCGCCCTGCCCCTCTAGAGCGCCTAAAATCGCCTCTTGGGCCCCTCTTGGAGCGCTCTTGGGGTGCTCTTGGGCGCTCTTGGGGCTGTCTTGGGGCCATATTGGGCCCCTCTTGGGGCCCTCTTGGGCCATCTTGGAGCCATCTTGAGGCCTCGAATGGCCATCGGAAGCGAAAAGGCGAGAAAGCACAAAATATTGATTTTCTCTAGGTTTTTGAAGATTTTGGCCTCTTGGAGGCCTCCTGGGAAAGCTAGTTGGCCTCTGGGAGCCGTCTTGGGGCGGTCTTCTGGCATATTGGAGCATCTTCGGAGCCATCTTGAGGCATCTGAGGCTAGCTTGAGCAATCTTGGAGCTCATCTTGGGCTCCCCGAGGCGCTCTTGGAGCCATCTTGGGCCATCTTGGACGCTCCAACTACCAGCGAAATCTCCCGTCCAGGTCCAGGGGAGGGGGTAGGGGGAGGGGTAAACCCCTCCCCGAAGGGGAAGAAAGGGGGGTGGAAGAGGAAACTCCCTAAACCACCTACGCCCAGAGGGCTGGTGGGATTTCGAGGCGGACCCGATGACGTGGTGACGAGAACGCCACCTGGAGGCTCCTGGAAAACGCTTGACCAACATCGCGTGCCTTTTTCGTTCGATGCTTCGTCCGCAGGCGTCGTACTGACTTGCGCGTCGATTTTTGACACCGCTGGGCTCGTTCAGTCGTGAACGATCGCGCACTTTCGTTCAGCACCAGCCGATTCTTTACCACTGGCCGCGTTCTTTCCGAACGCCCGCGCCGGTGTCGACGCCGCGCCGACACGACGTAAACTTAATGCTATGGAGAAAAGTTGTTTCCCTGGGGTCGTTTTTGGCTTTGCGATCTGTTTTTCAGGCCCTCGGGGTTGCAGCGCCGACGTCGAACCAGAACTTGCGAATCTTGCAAAAGCTCCGAGACGCCTGGCAGTTTCCAGTGGCTCCCAACCGCGTGAAACCAACAACTATGCGAGCCATCGCAGACCCCGAAGAGTAAGGTGTTGACGTCCAGCGGCGAAATGTGATGTGAGCTATTTTGTGGCAGCCATGTGGTGTGAGCTATGCAGTGAAAGCTCGTCGGTGTTAGCTATGTGGTGGTAATTCTGTGGTGTCAACAATGTAATGCGGGCGATGTGGTGGTATCTTCATGATGTAAGTTATATTGTGCAGGACAGATGGTATGAACAATATGTTGGGAACAACGTTGTGGAAACTTTTTGCGATAGTGAAGTCCGGTGTGAGTTCCGCGACGCCGCATGGGCTGGCACGTGACGCAACCTCGGCCGACCCATTCAAGTTTTGAACACCGAAGCACGGGCCCCTAGTGCAAGCACCGTCTGGGGAACTTACGGGAACCGTAGTGCAAGGCAACGGAAAGCAGTGCTTCATCGTTCCACATTGTTCCTCTCATTCATCCTCGCTCTCGCTTGGCGTTGCGAACCATTCCCAGTCTGCCGCAGTTCTTTTTACAAAGGTTCCTCGTCGGAAACCTTCTTGGGCGCCCCACGAATGTCTTTCAAAGGCGTTGGAGACTTCTGGAGGCTTCCTTGGCGCCTCTTTGGGCCGCCTTGGGGGTCCTTTTGAAGCTCGTTGGGGCCGTTTTGGGTCCCTTTTGGGCCGTGCTGGGGGTTTCTTGGGGAATTGGGGCCCTCATCTGGCCTTTTTGGGGCCATCGTGGGCCTTCCCAGGGACCTCCCAGGGCCCGCGTCGGTATCTCTGGGGAGCCTTCGGAGGCCTCCTGAGCTTCTTGTGGGTCATCTTGGAACAGTCTTGGGGCCCTCGTGGGCTGCCTTGAAGCCCTCTTGGGGGCCTCCTGGGCCGTTTTAGGGCGATCTTGGAGGCCCCTGGCGTGCACGCTGCTAGGATACGAGCGAATATGCTGACAATGTACGTTTTCCACGGAGAATGTGCAGATTTTTGCCCGTGGGGGCCTTCCTGAAGGCCTGTTGAGGCGTCTTGGGGGCCTCTTGGGCCGTCTTGGGGGCTCCTTGGACCGTCTTGAAGCCGTCTTGCGCTGTCTTGGGGCTCTCGTGCGCCTCTTCGACCACTTCTCTGATCGCTTTGGGTCTGCTGGGCAAGGCCCGGCAAGGCGCCTGGGAGGCGCGACAGGGCTGGGGGACATCTTCCAAACGTCCAGGGGGCCCGAACGCCCCAGATCTCATTTTTTGTTTTCCCCAACCATCCTATGAAAAGACGGTGCCCCGCGTTCTTCTCCTCTCCTTCCTCTCCTCTCCTTCCTTCTCCACCTCCTCCTCCCTCCTCCTCCCTGCTCCCCCTCCTCCCTGCGTTTCACCCGCCCAGTACAACGTTTCGTGGCCCCATAGGGAGCCCCACCGAAGGTCACAGTGCTACCGTCCGCATGCGTCCCGCACACCCAGTACAGCGTTTCGTTGTCCTCCTCCCCCTCCTCCCTGCGTTTCACCCACCCCGTACAGCATTTCGTGGCCCCATAGGGAGCCCCACCGAAGGTCCCAGTGCTCCCGTCCGCATGCGTCCCGCACGCCCAGGACAGCGTTTCGTGGCGCCCCCATGGGGGGCTCCACCAAAGCCCTTGGTGGGACCGTCCGCATGCGTCCCGAAATACCCAATTTACCTAACAGCGAAGACTGATAGGTTTCTAGTGGTCTCAAGAGAGAGCATCATGACTCCCCAGGGGGGTCTGGGCAGATGCCGGACGGGATCCGGGGATTTTTTTTTAGCCAGCAGTAACGCACTTCGTGGTCTTCGATTCCCAGAACTCCATTCCTGGGCATGATTTTGAATGCCTGGAGCCAACTGTAGGCCACTTCGTGATCTTCGAGTTCCCAGAACTCCATTCCTGGGCATGATTTTGAATGCCCGGAGCCAACTGTAGGCCACTTCGTGGTCTTCGAGTTCCCAGAACTCCATTCCTGGGCATGATTTTGAATGCCCGGAGCCAACTGTAGGCCACTTCGTGTTCTTCGAGTTCCCAGAACTCCATTCCCGGGCCACATTTTGAATGCTGAGGCAGGCTGAGGCTGAGGCTGAGGCAGGCTGAGGCTGAGGCCGAGGCTGAAGGCAGACTGAGGCTGAGGCTGAAGCAGGCTGAGGCTGAGGCTGAGGGCTGAGGCAGGCTGAGGCTGAGGCAGGCTGAGGCTGAGGCTGAGGCAGGCTGATGCTGAGGCAGGCTGAGGCTGAGGCTGATGCAGGCTGAGGCTGAGGCAGGCTGAGGCTGAGGCCGAGGCTGAAGGCAGACTGAGGCTGAGGCTGAAGCAGGCTGAGGCTGAGGCTGAGGCAGGCTGAGGCTGAGGCTGATGCTGAGGCAGGCTGAGGCTGAGGCTGAGGCTGATGCAGGCTGAGGCTGAGGCAGGCTGAGGCCGAGGCTGAGGCAGACTGAGGCTGAGGCTGAAGCAGGCTGAGGCTGAGGCTGAGGCTGAGGCTGAGGCTGAGGCTGAGGCTGAGGCTGAGGCTGAGGCTGAGGCTGGCTGAGGCTGAGGCTGAGGCCGAGGCTGAAGGCAGACTGAGGCTGAGGCTGAAGCAGGCTGAGGCTGAGGCTGAGGCTGAGGCTGAGGCTGAGGCAGGCTGATGCTGAGGCAGGCTGAGGCTGAGGCTGAGGCTGATGCAGGCTGAGGCTGAGGCAGGCTGAGGCTGAGGCCGAGGCTGAAGGCAGACTGAGGCTGAGGCTGAAGCAGGCTGAGGCTGAGGCTGAGGCAGGCTGAGGCTGAGGCTGAGGCAGGCTGATGCTGAGGCAGGCTGAGGCTGAGGCTGAGGCTGATGCAGGCTGAGGCTGAGGCAGGCTGAGGCTGAGGCCGAGGCTGAAGGCAGACTGAGGCTGAGGCTGAAGCAGGCTGAGGCTGAGGCTGAGGCAGGCAGGCTGAGGCTGAGGCTGAGGCAGGCTGATGCTGAGGCTGTGACTGCGACTGCCGTTGCCACTGCGACTGTCATCGCGAATGCGACTACGACTGCGAGAACAGCAGAATTCTACAACTGAATTCTCATCTAAATCTTAAGGGGAATGCTTCCAGATATGCTCCTACACATCGCTGTTATGTTGCTTTGCCGGGATAATTGGCATTTTCACCCACCCCGTACAGCGTTACGTGGCCCCATAGGGAGCTCCACCGAAGGCCCCAGTGCCACCGTCCGCGTGCGTCCCGACAACCCAATGTGGCACTTTCACCCACCCAGTACAGCGTTTCGTGGCCCCATAGGGAGCTCCACCAAAGGCCCCAGTGGGACCGTCCGCAAGCGCCCCGAAACACCCAATGCGGCATTTTCGTACCCAGTACAGCGTTTCGTGGCCCCACAGGGAGCTCAACCAAAGGCCCCAGTGGGACCGTCCGCATGCGTCCCGAAACACCCAATTTGGCACTGTCACCCACCCAGTACATCGTTTCGTGGCCCCATAGGGAGCTCCGCCGAAGCCCACAGTGCTCCCGTCCGCATGCGTCCCGGAAACCCAATTTGGCACACCACCTACAGCGTTCCCCCCCGCCCAGTGCAGCTTTTCGTGGCCCTATAGGGAGCTTCACCGAAGAAGATATTCACAATTGCGGTACCCACAACTGCATACACCGCACGCACTTCTATACCCCTGGGTGGGTGTATGTGCGGCCGTTTTTGCGCGTGCATGTGCGTGCATGTGCGCAGCATATGCCAGGCATGTTCCCGGCATGTGCGGGCGTTTTTGGATAAATGTCGTACTGTGCGCACGTGCCCGGGCATGTGCGGGGTTATGTGCGCGGGGTTTTGTTGCATGCGTTGTAACGCACGTGCCCGCGCATGCCGACGCACATGCCCGCACATGCCCGCACATGTGGAACTTGTGCGAACGTCGCAGATCGGTCAATGGCACATACACGCACATGCGCTGCACTGCTGTTGAGGCTTTTGTGGAGTTGCACGGGCATGTGCATTCGACTGTGCGGCATATGCCTGCATGTGCGGCCCCTTCTGGACATTCAATTTGAATGTGAGCACTATAGAAGTGAGCGCTATAGAAATGAGTCCGGTGTATGGTTGGGTCTTTCGCCAGGATAATTTTCCGCCCTCTCGGCCTGTAAAGATATAGGAAGAGGAATTAGCAGACAGAGACATATATATATATATATAGGGAGAGAGAGAGAGGGAGAAACATGAGAGAGAGAGAGAGGCCGCCTGCGGCGCCTGAATACGACCAGATTCGCAGAGTGGGCTTACCGTGCGTACAGCTGCGCCGCCGAGCACGCGGCAAACGTGGCGCTGGACCTGGGCACACATGGGCTCAAAGAGGACGCGCTTGCAGTAACAAGGGCGGGGCACGGGGAAGTAAATCTATCAATCGTTTCGGCTTTGGCGGTGCCCTCCGGGGTGGAAGGGATGCGCTTGCAGCAGGAGGACGTGCAGTTTATTTTGTGCTCGGCGTGCGTTGGCCGAGAAACGCTGTTTTGTGGGTGGCTAACTTCGTGGTGCATTTCAGTTATCATTTTTTGGCGGAGGTGCTGAGTTTAGAGTGGGCACAGGACGTATTCTACGATATTGGGGGGCAAGTGGGCAATGGTCGCCGTTGCAGTGGGCTGGTGATTTTCTCCCCTTGCTGTGGCTGTGCGCATGTCGACAGTGGCCAACGTTGAAAGAACAAAAAGAAAGAGAGAAAGACAGAGAGGCAGAAAGAGAGAGAGAGAGAGAGAGGAATCGGAAGGGGTTAAAGAGAGCGAGAGAGAGAGAGAGAGAGTACAAACCATAGAGAGAGAGAGAGAGAAATATGACCGAAAAGCGAAGAGAGTCATGGATATATTTTCAGAGAAGGAGCAATGGGAAAACCTGCATGTATAATTATGTAGTGTTTGCCCCAGTGGATCTCAGCACAAGCTGTCGATTGCCCTTGCGCTCGCAGTACTTGGTCGGCTCCTTCCGCTCCTGAGCGTTGGCAATGCTTGCCTCCGTAGCACCTCTGAGGCCGCACGCGCTTGTACGGTGGAAGCGTTGGATAAGGAATGTGCTTAGGAGGCTTCAGACCTTGGAGGATTCATTATCTGATGAGGGCGGCGGTGATGGCCCCATGGTCAAGCTCCAATTGAAGTTCCACCCGAACTCAGGCCTTGGATTCTTTACACAATAGTTCCTTATCGAATGCCTTCACCGTATCGAGTGTAGCCGCTTCCCTTCCCGCGGCGGCGCTGGTATTTGACTCATCGCGCCTGTTTGTTTCATCCAACTGTCCTGTCCACCACCACTCGAAATTGCTGGATGCTCTCGCCATGGCACGCTGCTGGATCAACGTCAGTTCTGAAGCTCACGATTCGCCCAGGGGACGTCTTTCTGCCTGGGTCATTTCGCAACCCGACAGTTGACACAATAATATATCCGTCGCGCTGGGCCTCCCAGATGGGGTCCGAGTAGATGGGGTCGGGGGATCGCGCCTCATCGCCGATGCATCGGCGATGCGGTTCGATGTGGAGCCCGACTTTCTTCGCGCTGGCGTCGGCGATGCACTGCCGACATCGCCGATGCGGCGCGATCCTCCGACCCCGTCTTCTCGGACCCCATCTGGGAGGCCTCTAGTCGCGCTGGGGGGCAGGAGGCGGGCTCGGACTGCGAGCTTGCTGCCCTGCTGGCGGTGCTGCTGCCCCTGGTGCCGAACCTGGCCGTGGTGCTGAGCTACTTGGGCCTGCACCTCTCGAGGACGCGGCGGGCAGAAGCAACCCGCCACTGGATGGTGGCAGCGGCCGAGGGTAGAGACCGCCGAGGTGAGGGCCGCTCCTCCTGATTCTTCCTCTCCTCCTCCTCCTCCCCCTCCTCCTCCTCCTCCTCCCCTCCTCCTCCTCCTCCTCCTCCTCCTCCTCCTCCTTCTCCTCCTTCCCTCCCACAGGGCCTGGGCGGATGATCTGGGGCCCCATTGAAGGGCTGGTCGGCGGTTTTGGGGGCCTTCAGGACTCAGAAGGTGCGTTGGCGAGCTCGTCTACCCCCTCCTCCTCAAACAGAATTTCGGACGGGAAGGGGGACAGCCAACCTCGCGTACTCGTGTTCACCCCTCGGCAAGCGCGGCCCACGGATGACTAGATTTGTCAGCTTCGATTGGTTGTGTATTGCCGGTGTTCGCGCACTCCAATGTGTGTTTTTGTTACATGTGGGTGCTCCCCTCAGAGCACCTTAGTTGTTCCAAAGGGCACTCTCGCCCCGGCTCCTGCCACACTCCTGCCCTTTTCACTACGACCACTCGTTATGAATGTTGCCCCCTTTCCCCCAATTCGGCGACGTGCTGGAGCACCGCCAGGACAACCCAGACCCCTGACATCATGATTCCTCTAAGTCATCCTGGGTGTTGGGTCCTCGTTTTGAAGAGACAGCGCCCTGCGTCACTCCTCTCCTCCTCCCCCTCCTCCCATCCCTGCCTCTGCCCTCCGCATGCCCTCATCGTCATCATCATCAACACCATCATCGTCATCACCACCACCATCACCACCACCAGCATCATCATCATCGTCATGATCGTCATCATCATAAGCATCGTCATCACCATCCTCACCATTATCATCATCATCACCATCAGCATCATCATCAGCACCACCATCATCATCATCATCATCATCATCATCATCATCATCATCATCATCATCATCATCATCATTATCATCATCATCATCATCATCATCATCATCATCATCATCATCATCAACAGTATCATCATCATCACCATCACCATCATCATCATCATCAGCATCATCATCATCACCACCATCATCATTCTCACAATTCTCCTTCTCCTCCTCTTCCTCCTCCTCCTACTCCTCCTCCTCCTCCTCATCACCATCATCATCTGAATCATCTGCATCATCATCATCATCATCATCATCATCATCATCATCATCATCATCATCATCATCATCATCATCATCATCGTCATCATCATCATCATCATCGTCATCGTCATCGTCGTCGTCGTCGTCGTCGTCGTCGTCATCGACGATTTCGACACACCCCTCACCCGTTTCGTGGCTCCATAGGGAGTTCCACCGAAGCCCCTGTGGCACAGTCCGCATGGCGGCGCCACACCCGTTTCGGCACACCCCTCACACGCTTCGTGGCCCCAGAAGGAGCCTCACCGAAGGCCCCAATGTCACAGTCCGCACGGCGGCGCCGCATCCATTTCGGCACACCCCTCACACGCTTCGTGGCCCCATACGGAGCCCCACCAAAGGCCCTGGTGGAACAGTCCGCATGGCGGCGCCTACCCATGTCGGCACACCCCTCACACGTTTCGCGGCCCCATAGGGAGCTCCACCGAAGGTCCCAGTAGCACAGTCCGCATGGCGGCACCACACCCTTTCGGCACACCCCTCTCACGTCTCGTGGTCCAATAGGGATCTCCACCGAAGGCGCCAATGTCACAGTCCGCACGGCGGCGCCGCACCCATTTCGGCACACCCGTCACACGCTTCGTGGGCCCATAGGAAGCTCCGCCGCAGGCTCCAGTGGCATAGTCTGCATGGCGACAGTGCCCGGCACACCCCTCACACGCTTCGTGGCCCCATGGGGAGCTCCACGGATGGCGATATTCACAAGTGCGGTACTCGCAGCCGCATGTGGTTGGGTCCTTCGCCAGGATATTTCATAACGTCGATCCCCAGAGTTATTGACCCAATCCTCGGGACCGGGCTTTCATCCTGAGTCGCGTGTTCACGGTTCCCGAGGCCTGGTAAGGGCCCCGAGAGGTCGCCGTCTCCATTTTTCCGAGACGCCAGATGTTTGGGTCGGCGGCGTGCTGGCGCGTCACCCGGGCCACGCCTGCACGGCCCACGTTGCCGCTGGACGGACTGGTAGGCTGTGATGGGGCCCCGCGGCCCCGCCGCCCCCCGCCTGGGGGGGGCGCCCACTGCAGCACGGCCGACCCCGCCCCTAAAGGGGGCCTGGGAGGCACAAGTAGAGCGGCACGAATGCCAGGATTGCACGTCTTTTTACCTAACAGCTCTTGCTGATAGGTTTCTAGTAGGGTCAAAAGAGAGCATCATGACTCCTCAGGGGGGTCTGGGCGGGTGCCGGGGAGGAGAACCGGGAATCGTTTTTCGCCAACAGTCACACACTTCGTGCTCTTCGACCTCCCAGAACTCCATTCCCGGGCCACATTCTGGAGAACCGGGAACAGAGCCGGGCTCGCTTTTCGCCAACAGTCACACACTTCGTGCTCTTCGACCTCCCAGAACTCCATTCCCGGGCTACATTTTGAGTGCCTGGAGCCAACTGTAGGCCACTTCGTGCTCTTCGAGTTCCCAGAACTCCATTCCCGGGCCACATTTTGGATGCCCGGAGCCAACTGTAGGCCACTTCGTGCTCTTCGATTCCCAGAACTCCATTCCCGGGCCACATTTTGGATGCCCGGAGCCAACTGTAGGCCACTTCGTGCTCTTCGAGTTCCCAGAACTCCATTCCCGGGCCACATTTTGGATGCCCGGAGCCAACTGTAGGCCACTTCGTGCTCTTCAAGTTCCCAGAACTCCATTCCTGGGCATGATTTTGAATGCTGAGGCAGGCTGATGAGGCAGGCAGGCTGAGGCTGAGGCAGGCTGAGGCTGAGGCCGAGGCTGAAGGCAGACTGAGGCTGAGGCTGAAGCAGACTGAGGCTGAGGCTGAGGCAGGCTGAGGCTGAGGCTGAGCAGGCTGATGCTGAGGCAGGCTGAGGCTGAGGCTGAGGCTGATGAGGCTGAGGCTGAGGCAGGCTGAGGCTGAGGCCGAGGCTGAAGGCAGACTGAGGCTGAGCAGGCTGAGGCTGAGGCTGAGAGGCTGAGGCAGGCTGAGGCTGAGGCTGAGGCAGGCTGAGGCTGAGGCTGTGACTGCGACTGCCGTTGCGCTGCGACTGTCATCGCGAATGCGACTACGACTGCGAGAACAGCAGAATTCTACAACTGGATTTTCATCTGAATCTTAAGGGGAATGCTTTCAGATATGCTTCTACATATCGCTGTTAGGTTGCTTTGCCGGGATAATTTTGGATATTTCCTGTACTTTACTTGCCCCCTCCATTTTGTGTCAGAGTGAGGGTGACGAACGGTCATTCACTGTCCCTGGGCGCGTGGCTGAAGTGAGGTTCCACGGTGCGGATTGCCCAGCTGCCGTCGGCGGTGGCCCCCCCGCGCGCGGGCGAGGAACACTCGGCCGGGCCCGGCGGCGAGGGTCGCGGCGTCCCCCGCGCCAAGGGTTGCACGCGCGCTGAGGCTCCGCCCGCCCGCGCCCGCGGACCTCCCCCCGGGCGCCGGCGACCGTGGCGGTCCCGGGGCTGCAGAGGAGCCCCCAGGCCAAGGCGGAGACGACTGCAGCTCCGACGGCGACGGCTATTGCAACCCCCTGCCGCCCTGCCCCGGAGGGGTGGCCCGACGCTCCAGATCCTCACCCTCCAGATCTCACTCCTCCCGCCCCAACAGCTGTGTCCGACGTGGACGAGCTCCTCGCGCTCACGGAGCGGCAGATGCACTGACCTCGTGCAGAGGCAGCTTTGCTACAGGGGGGCCAGGGGGGCGGGCGGTGACAATCGGAGGCGCCTCCTGCGCATCCTCTGGAACGCTCTCATGGCTCGGCGCCACCCGACCCTTCGCCGCGATCTTCGCGCGGTCCCTCTCTGCGACACCAGCGTGCTTCTTGGCTTCTTGGATTCGCTCCTGGATGCCAGCATTCCGCTCCTCCTGCCCGCGCCCTCGCGACAAATGCTGACGGCGTGGGTCCACCCGTCGAGGGTGGCGCTCGGTTGGATCCCCCCCCCAGGAGCCCCGTCGCAATCAGATACCTCGGTCGCCGCCCCGGCCCAGCAGGGGTCGGCGCGCCAGGTCTCGACCCGCCGGCCAGGGTGCGGAAGGGGCAGCGGCTGGCGCGCCCCCGCAGCGCTCTCCCAGCCTGGGCGCTCAGCAGGACCGGCACGCGAGGCCAGTTCCTCACGAATTTCCGCGAGCGCGCATGCGGCTACAAAACTAAGACAGGCGCGCGCCCAGCCAAGTCAGTTCCAGCGACCAGCTGCCCTCGCGGGTGCGACCCAGCCGCCGCTCTCCCGCCTCCAGGTCTCCTTGCGCTCCTTGCCAACTCCCGGCCACTCGCTGGCCAGCCGGACATCTGGCGCGAGTTCCTCTTTGTGGCCTCTCCGCCTGGGGCGCTCGCCCCCCGCCTCGACCCCAAGCTCAACACTCCTGAGATTGTTGCCGTGGCCGTGAACGGCTTCGAAAACCACTGGCTCGGCGGCTGGCGGACTCTCGCGCTCGCGGAGCGGCGCGAGCTCGTCCAGGAGCTCGTCCGAGCACATCCCCAGGATGGCCGCCGAACCCTCATGTGGGGCGCTGCTTTTTTTTCCTGGCCCAGCTTCGGCACCCCCTGCCCCGAGCGCCAGGGGGTCCGGGGTCGGCGCCACTGCCATGGTGCGCGGGGTGTTGTGTGAAGACCATGCTAACGCTGCCGCGCATCCGCCGCGCCGCCTGGTTTCCTCGCCCACCGGTGCCGCTCCCTCTCTAGACACGCGATGTCTTTTTCTGCGATCAGTGTGCGGTCCCCACAAGTCCCGACTCTTTCCCCGTGGCTGGCTTTTCATCCTGAGGCGTTTTTTGACAGTCCCGAGGCCTTGTGAGAGCCCCCAGGGGCAAAATTGGGCAAAAACCTTCCGCCCTGATTTGGGTCCAGGAGCGCCCCGCCCGCCCCGCCACAGGGCGGCTTCTTCTGGCACGTCGCCGGAGGAGGCTCCACCGCCGCCCCTCCCTCCCGCCGTTCCCCGCTCGCCTCGAGCCCCGCGGCCCCCTCGGTCGCGCGAGCGGGCGCCGTCGGGTGCCACTGCCACGGCGGCCCTGTCCTCCTCTGCCCCTCCAGCCGCCAAGGGGCGCCGCGGCTGGCAGCCTGCATCCCTGGTGGACTCCACCTCCTTCGATGGATCGCGGCGCGCGCGCGCGCCCAGCTCCGGATGGAAGCCGTTGCTTCCCAGTGCTCACGCCGACCTTCTGGTCTACGCGCGCGGGCGCCCAGGCGACGACGGCCCTCCCCTGCCTAGCGCTGCCCCTGGCGCGCCGCGTCCCTCCCAGCCGCCCGCGCCCCAGCGCCGTGGATCTCCCCGCGTTGTGGGCGCCATCGGTGCCAGCGCTTCTCCCGCTCCCAAATTCAGGGCGCGGTCGGGCGGGCTCCGCGACGACCCCCAGATGGCCCCTCCGCCCAAGCAGCGGGTCCTCGCTGGGCTCGGGGGCGGCCCCCCCGTGAGGGCGAGCGCTTTGCTCTTTGGAAGAGCCTCATCAATCGCGTCTCGGCCTTGATCGCGGACGATGCACCCCGCGCCGCGCTTGCTGCGCTTCTCTGGCTGGAAAGACTGGGCCATCGGGAACGGTCCGTGCGCGACTGGCCGTCCTCCTCCTCTTCTTCTTCCGACTCGGGGTAGGTGGCGGGGTATCGCGCTGCCGCGCGGACGGCCCCACAGCGCCGCCAGGTCTGCCGCTCCCCGTGCTTCCCAGTCGTGATGCGCGACGCTCTGGTTACTCCGTTGAGGGGGACCCCTCCGCTTGTTACGTTGAGTGTGTCCTTTCCCTCCTCCTTGGCTCCCTCCCGCGCTCGCGCTCTTGTGCTTGCCGCAAGGTGTCCCTCCGACTCGCAGTCGGGCTGGGCCATTTTTCGTTTGTTCCCATTCCTCTTGGGCTTGGTGCTGCTCGCGGGGTCCCTTTCTCCTCTCGCGCGTCCCCCCTCCCTCTCCCCCCTGTGCATGGTTTCTCCGCGGGGCTCCCCGCAGCAGGGCCGCTTGGCTCACGGGGCCCAAGCCGTTGCGGCAGTGCCTGGTCCGCTAGGGCGTCCTCCCAGGGGTCTGCAGGGGCCCTCTCGTCGGCCCCAGGGTCGCCTGGCAGCTTCACCTGGCCTCATGGGCGGGGGGAGCGGGGCCCTCTGGTGGGGGGTGAGGTGGTGTCGGCAGGCCTGCGGAGATAGAGTGGCGGCCCGTAGCTCCGGTGAGCGGTGCCTCCCGTCTCCGCGGGAAGGGCGGCTGGTCGCGGGCGGCCTGCCCCTGCGTGCCCTATTGCCAGCAGGGGGGGGAAGGGATGTGTGACACCACCGCCTGTACCCCGTCGGCTGCACGACTCCGACCTGCTCACGCCGTGCAGCTCTGAGCCACAGCGTCCGCGGAACGGGCGTCGGGGCTCACCGGCGCGCGCGCCGTGGAGGCTGTTATGATTGCGAAATGCGAAATGCGAAAATGCGCAAGCGACGGTGAGGAGCCTATGCGGGACCCCGACCTCTATTTTTTTGATCAGCAGGGCGAGAGCGAGCCTCTTCCGCTAAACCCTGACCTCTACACGGACGGCCAGCTCGGCTTTTTCCTGGCCGAGCTCCCCGCCTGGACCACACATCCGGGACAGGTTCCCTCCGCCAGAGAGTTCAGCTCGCAGAGGCGGGCCCCCTCCAGGGAGCTCTCGCGACCAAGCCGCCCTCTGCCTCGCTCCATGCGCTAGCCAGAGCGGCTACGCATCCCCGTCCCGGCAGCTTTGCGCTGCTGCTGCTCTCCCCCACCCCGTCTTCCCACTTCGGGATTACCGTGGTGCTTCCGCGTTCTCCGCCGTCCCCTCCAGTGCGGGCAGCTCGCCCGGCAGCCCAGCTCGTCGGCTTCTCAGCCTGGGGCACTCTCCGCACCCGCCTGGTCGGTGTCATTCGTTGGGTACCGCCGTCTCCGTCTGCGGACGCTGCCTCAATTTTCTCACTCCCCACCTTGCCCGGGTGGTCACGTGCAGTCGATCCAATGGCGTCCCGCGTCTGAGGGCTCGGTTCTGCGCCAGTTCTGTGCCGTCTCCTCGACTTGCTCCGCCTCGTCGCTGCGCGCGAGGACGCGATTACCCGAAGGCTGTGCGTGTGTGCGTGTGTGCTTACATCGCCGGAGCAGTTACCTCTGCCCAGCCGCCGACGAAAAAAGTAAGTGTGTGTTTTCGTGCGTGTGTGTGTGTGCGTATATATATATATATACTTAGCAGAGTGAGGGGGCCGAGCGGTGATTCATTGTCCCTGGGTGCGTGGCTGAAGTGAGAATCCCGTGGTGAGGATTATGCTTGATGCGTTGTTGTTGTTGTTGTTGCTGCTGCTGCGGTTGCTGCTGTTTTTTTTTTTTTTTTTTTTTTGTGGTTGTTATTGTTATTGTTGTTGTTGCTGTTGTTGTTGTTGTTGAACATTATTTATTCTAAAGAATAATTATTGTTGGGCCCCCTGGTGCACGCCCCCCCTGCGCCGCCTAGGCCGCAGCTACATTTTCATCATTTTCGTGAGGAAGCCTCAGGTAAAACGATGTGATCCAGATCCGGTTGTTTTGTTGTAATCCGTTTTCCCTTGCAAAAAACACTATAAAATGACATTTCTTGTTCTAATATAATCAAATTTCAAGAATCCCTTGCAAAAAATAAGGTAAAGTGGACATTCGCGCGCGCAAGACGAAATCCTTCCAAAAGCTTAGTGTTCGGAGCGATTTTAACATAAAAACATCAAAAAACCAATGGTTTTTCAACAAAAAAATGTCAAAATCTCATCCCGCGCGCTCTTGCGGATTCGTAGGAAACCCAACACTTTTTAAACATTTCTGTCAAACGGGCTTTTGCGAGCAACTTTTTCGAACTTCTGCGACAACGGTTGCGCACCTGCCAGGGCCATCATCCCTGTCAAATAATACCATGCGGGACACATTCGTTTTTTCTTCGCGCGCGCACGCCGTCGTCGTCGGCCGCGGGGCCCTGAATAGTAGCCACGGTCGTCCGCATGCCACGAAGTGAAGTGTCCGAACGTCATAGGGCGGGAAGCTGGGTGTGGGTGGTGGCGAAGAGTCGTTTGGAAATTTGGTAGAGCTTGAACCGGCCCCCCCACAAAGTGGGGGTATTGCCCGCCTCCTATGAAAACCCTGGCACTGGTGAGAACGGAGTGTCCCCAGTCTTAAATGATTGTTGTTGTTGTTGTTGTTGTTGTTTTTGTTGTCTGTCGTCGCCCCCCCCACTCACCCGCGACCCACCCCGCGACCCGCCCCGCAAACCACCCCGCGACCCACCCCGCGACCCACCCGCGACCCAACCCGCGACCCACCCCGCGACCCACCCGCGACCCACCCGCGACCCACCCGCGACCCACCCGCGACCCACTTCGCGACCCACCCGCGACCCACCCGCGACCCACCTGTGACCCACCCGCGACCCACCACGCGACCCACCCGCGACCCACCCGCGACCCACCGCGAAGAAAAAATCGGCGCCTGCGCCGGGCTCGTAATATAATTTGTGAAAGTTTGGCGCCTGGGGCGGGCTTCTCCGGAGTCTCGCAGACTGCCGACGTCCCCACCGCCCCCGCACTCTTATCCTCATCTGCGGGGTGCTGCGAATATTCCCTTTTCTCTATTTTTGCAATCTGGGCCGGACCTTCTGGAATCCCAGGTTTCTGGACGCCCCTGCCGAAGGTCCCATGAGACCTCTGGGCTTCTGGGAGTCCCTGCCAAGTCGTGCAAACGAGCCGGCGGTAGCCCCAAGAGGGTCCAACATGGCCTCCTGATGGCCCAGTAGACCTTCCGAACGCCCCGAAGAGCTCCAAGAGGAACCCCCAAGTGGGCCTCCAAATCCCCAACTTGTGCGTTTCCTATAGATTTGTGCATTTTTTTGGCATTATCGTTTTTCCGTGCTACAGACGCCCCACGAAGGCTCAAAGGCCCCCAACATCGCCCCAGGACAACCCATGACGGTCCGAGAAGGCTCCAAGACGGGCGAAGATGCCCCTCCGATCCCCGAAGAAGGCCCCAAGACGGACCTTCAGGCCGCCACCAGGCGCGAGCCCTCCGGCCCTAAAGGACCCACGAACCTGCCAACTGGCGCCCAAACGCCCCAACCAGGGTTCACGAGGTCCCCAAGAAGACCGAAAATAATCCAAAGGCGGCTCCAAGTTATCTCCCAAACCAGCAACCTTGTTTTCGCGACGACCCCGAAACGCCTCCCCACAGACCCAAACACATCGAAGATGCCTTTGACGTAACTACGACCCCGCATTGGCGCCCTCGTCCAGCATTTCCACTAAATATGGCCGAATTGCAGTTTCGCGACGTTCCTTCCAGGCACGTGGGTAGGAGGAGGAGGAGGAGGAGGAGGAGGAGGAGGAGGAGGAGGAGGAGGAGGAGGAGGAGGAGGAGGAGGAGGATGGGGATGATGATGATGATGATGATGATGATGATGATGATGATGATGATGATGATGATGATGATGATGATGATGATGATGATGATGATGATGATGATGATGATGTTGTTGATGATGATGATGATGCTGCTGACGATGACGATGACGATGATGATGATGATGATGATGATGATGATGGTGGCGGTAGTGATGATGCTGATGCTGATGCTGATGCTGATGATGATGATGAGGAGGAGGTGGAGGAGGAGGTGGTGGGGCTTGCGCCGCGGCTAAGGTGCGGCCTCGAGAATGATGAAGCTGATGATGATGATGATGATGATGATGATGATGATGATGATGATGATGATGATGATGATGATGATGATGATGATGCTGATGATGCTGCTGCTGATGATGATGATGATGGTGATGATGATGATGATGATGATGATGATGATGATGATGATGATGATGATGATGATGATGATGATGATGATGATGATGATGATGATGATGATGATGATGATGATGATGATGATGATGATGATGATGATGATGATGATGATGATGATGATGATGATGATGATGATGATGATGATGATGATGATGATGATGATGATGATGATGATGATGATGAGGAAGAGGAGGAGGAGGAGGAGGAGGAGGAGGAGGAGGAGGAGGAGGAGGGAGTAGGAGCGGGCAGTGCCGAGGGGGATCACCATTAGGGGCGGTCACCACTTCTTTGGTGGACCTCAGAACGAAGAAGGGGAAGATGACACATTAGGGAAGGATAACGAATGACATTATTATGAGGACGATGTCGGACAAAACAACGAGGAGTTATCGCCATGTTGTATGCTTTACCTTCCTGCCCTTCCGCCGCGACTTCCGCCTGTATGCCAAACTTCAAGGACCAAGGTGCGTGGCGCGAAGCGCCAACGCAGTTTTTCCTCTTTATATATGCATGTGTGTGTGTGTGTGTGGCCTTCTCGCGTTCCCCGCCTCCGGCTGGCGTTCGCCGCATCTTGCCGTCGCCTGCATCCACGCCTGTGCCTTGGCTCGCCTGGGCCCGGCACTCGCCCCTTTTGGCTTCGGCACCCGCTCTGGCTGGGTGCGCTTGCTTCGTGCCTCCTCGCCTCGCCGCTGGCCAGGCACGCCGTGGCCTCGGCGGTCGTCCCGCCTGCGCCCTCGGCCCGCCGCTCCCTCACTTGGCGTAGCTCTGCTCCTTCTCTCCCTGGCCTGCCGCGCCGTTGCGCATCGTCGGGCGGTCTCTCTCTTTCGCGCCTGCGCATCGTTGGTCCTCCTGGTCTCGGCGCTCCCCACCATTGCCGACGTTCGGGGTGCTCTCCTCTCGGCAACGGGTCGAGACTCTGCCTTGCTTTTCCTGCTCCCCCTACCGCCGCCCTTCCGCGGGCTGCCCGCTCCCACTTCTGCGCCGTGCGGCTCAGTGCTGCGCGGTGCCGTCGCTTGCCATCCACCTCTCCCTGTGCCCGCGCCTCGCAGGCCCGCTGGTCTCGGTGCTTTTCACTGGCTTGGGGCTCTTCTACATTGCTTTTCCATCCTCAGCTGCAGCTCAGTGCTGCTCCCCCCCTGCTTCAGCCCTGTTCAGCTCAGTGCTGCTCTGTGCCGGCGCTGGTTCCCACTTGCGGCGCTCCCCCCCGCCGCAGTCGGCGATTCCCTTGGCCTCTCCGCCTTCTACCTCCCCGCACGCGCCTCGTAGGCCCGCAGGTCTCGGCGCACTGGCCCATCCCTGGACTGTGCTTCGTTGTGCTTTCCACCCAGCTGCAGCTCCATGCTGCCTCCCCCCAGCTTCAGCTCAGTGCAGCTCAGTGCAGCTCTGTTCCGGCGCTGCTTCCCCCCCTCGGCGCTCCCCCGCCGCAGCCGGCAGCTCTGAGTGGCCCGACTTCCTCTCTTCCTGTCGCGCCGGGGTTCCTCCTCCTCCTCCTCCTCCTCCTTCGTGCAGTGCGGCCTTCATTTGCATACAGCGTGTCCCCTGTTGTCACTCCGCTGGAGCAGTCGCCCTCTGCCCAGCCGCCGACGCAAGAAGTGTGTGTGTGTGTGTGTGTGTATGTGTGTGTCCGTCTGTGTGTGTGTGTGTATGTGTGTTGCCTTCCGCCACGGTCTGTCCGCCCATGTTGTGGCCCCAACCGTGCAAGAGGAGACAGGCGGAGCAATGCTCATCGGCTTTTCGCACCTCCCCTTTCCATGGCCCCTTTTTTTTGTTTTTTTTTTTTTCTCTCTCTCTATTTCTCTCTCTCTCTCTCTCTCTCCCTCTCACTATCATTTTGTTGGTTGTTTCCTCTCTCTTACTCTTTCTGTCTCTCTCTCTCTCTCTCTTTCTCACACTCTCTCTCTCTCTCTTTTCATGTTTTTTTGTTTTCTCTCTTTCTCTCTCTATCTCTGTCTCGTCCCCCGAAGCAGTGCCCTGGAAAGCATAACAGGGCCACGCTTCATCGATGTGCCCAGCATCGGAACGCATGGCGTAAGCGAGCAATTCACCTTCTGCTTCCTTTACTGGAGCCGCTCCTGCCCAGGGACTACGAGCAGTTTTCGAACTGGTTCGCGCAGAACAAGGCTAGCGTGGCCGCCCACCCGCCCCCACGCGAAGGAGAACTTCCTCCGCGAGAAGCTCCATGAGTAATCTGAGGGCAGTCCTGAATTTTGCTTGGCGTACTTAGCTCCAGCAACACACATCCTTGGAAAGTCTCACGGAGAAGTAACCGCAAGTGCTTGCAATGACTGTGTGACGCCAAAGCCCTACAATGGTATCACTGGGACCTCAGACCACCGACGATGACCTCAATGAGACCCTGAGATGACCCTGAGATGACCCCGCCTCGTCTGAAGATAGGTTCAAGACGGCCCCAACGCAGCAGGAATCCTTGAACTTATGTGCCCCATCGTACGCCGAGCCGAGCCCAGCACGGCGGGATCCGTGAACGACCCGGGATTTTGGTTTCCTTATTATTGATGGGTGGGATTCTGACAGGAGTGAACTAAACTAGGGAACTAAGGTAGGCGGGATCCCGCCCGGCCCACGGCAAAAGACTACATTGCTAGGCTTCTACGGGGGTAAAGGGTTTGGAAAGGACGTCATCTACTTTCGCTGTGTTCTGCAAGCCTTTCGCCGTCTTCCGCCTTGTTCTACTTCCGTCGACTTCCGCGGACGTCAATTACTTCTGCTGCTTTCTGCATTCGCAGTCTTCCACCTCGTTCCACTTCCGTCGACTTCCGCTGGTGTTCGTCGTGGCAAAATGCACAATGTTTTCATTGGGCTGACTTATTGTGGCCAAGACATCCTTGCATTCGTACTCTTCGAGGGCTGCGCACTTGTGCATCTAACCCTTCACGTACGAGCTACCTGTTCAAGCCCGGTCGAATTTTTAAATCTTGCGAAACAGTTTCTACAGACTCAGAGTTACTGGAATTGGAATGCATGAGTGTTTTCTGAAGTTTGATCAGTTCTGCTGGCCTTCGTGTGTGGGGCAGGGGCCTTGCTGAGCAGCAGAGGCTGGACGGCAGCTTCGAGGCAGTGGTTCTGACGCCCGACGTGACCTCCCGCGCCTGGGTAATGGCCAGAAGCCGAGAGGAGAAAAGCACATGGGCACCGATGCCCTTCCTCCGTTTAACCATCTTTTTGGGCCTCTTGCGGGCCTTTCGTCGCCACGGCTGGATTCGCCTCGGAATCCTGGTCAGAACGCACTCTGGGACAGGTCTCGCGATTATCGATATCGGTATGTGTTGTTTCCCGTGTGCGTCACAGGAAGATGGTTGTCTGTACCCTCGCACTGGCAAACGCAATTTGCAACCCGCCTCGGAGCCCGTGAACCGTCCATCTGCGCAAAGCTTCCCGCGTGAGCTTTTGAGGCAGCTGGTGGCGCGTTGATCCCACTTTGTCCGGGGCGAGTTCTGGTACATTGCTCTGGTACCCCTGTGCGGCTTATCCATTTGCACCGCGTGCGATGCTCTCCGCACCCGCTTGGTCCTCCCGCTGATGGTCCAGACCCTTGTATTGTCAACCATCAGTGCTTTCATGCCGCTCTCAATCGCGCTTTCTCGGACCCAAGAGCCCGACGTGGGTAATTAAGAAGTCGAACCCGCCAGAGGATCCTGGCGAGGTCTTCAACGGGTGGCCTCGAATGGCGCCTGATCAAGAGCAACCCTGCTTAATCAGCAAGTCGACAATTGTTTAGGGCGTGCCGCCAGGTGAGAACACTCTTCTACGTGGTTGTGTCCTTCTTCAACACCGAGGCAGCGCATCTCATTGCCACGTGCCCCGCGATCCGAAGCATGCCCTAGTGTGTTTGATACGCAATCGGGTCTTTGAGCGGCTTTGAAGCCGCCTCTTTTTGCCTGCCGTGCAAAGGAGGAGCAGGGGGAGGAGGAGAGGGTGTGTGTGTGTGTGTGTGTGTGTGTTTGGTGGGGAGGGAGGGAGGGAGGGTGGCAGTGCGGGAGGGATAGCGGGAGATGAGAACAAGGCGTGGATGAGTAGATTGAGGCGGAGGATGGGAGACGGGACGTACTGATGTGTGCACATTGATTTATATATATGTATATATACGCATACACATAATATGTGTATGCGTACGCACATATATCTATGTACATGGTTGTGTGCATGTGTGTCCAAAAGGCTTAGGCCATTCCGCCGACACCCATAATAGTGAATGCTGCAAGAGTCGTGCCACCGTGCCTGGCCTGTGGTCAGGGGCCTCGGAGCTGCATCTGAGGATGTCCCGGAATGCCTCTCACGGACCTCTTATAGGGCTCTCGGGGGCATCTGATTGGTTTTTGGGGACCTCTTGGGGGCCTCTTGGGAGCCTGTTGGAAGTCTAACCCCCCCACCCCAGCTTGGTAAGCTGCTGCTGTACAAATTATTCACCTCGTCTCGGCTCCGCGCAGACGGTGGTCCTTTGATGTGCAGCTGCGCGTGTGGTCTCAGGGACTTAGGTGCTGGAGCCGAAGACGGTTCCGCTCACTACCTGAGATGCAGAATCTTTTGGTCGCTGGTTGCCCGTTCGAAGGTTGTAGTTCCTGGACCTATATAGACGCGCTTTTGTTTGGATGGTAGCCCTCAGCCCGAGGGGCTGGGGCGTCTTGTCCACGCATTCAACTCATATAAGTTTCTTCGCACTTTGCCCGTGTCGTCTCCGCTGATGACACAGCTAGAGATGTACATTTGACCGTACTCAACCAGGCGGTCTCCCAGCCCAGTTTACATTTCTCCGGCTCCTTTCTATTCTAGCCTTGACCAGGGCGAGGTGCGCCTCATGAGTACGAGTGGTATTTCAAACATGTATGTATAGATAAAGAGAGGGAGAGAGACAGAGAGAGGGTGAGGAGAGGGAGAGATAGGGAGAGAGATCAAGAGAGAGAGGTCGCAGGGAGGGCGTGGATGAGGCAGGGCAGGTTCACGCGTTCAGCTTCACAACCGCCTCACGCTCCAACCCAGGCCCTCCAGCTGTTCTGGGAGGCCAGGCAGGCTGGCGTGCGGGACGAGGCGCTGGAGCGGTGGCGCAAGGCCGTGTCGCTGGCCAGCGATCCTCATGTGGAGGAGGCCGCACACTGGATGAGGAGAAGGAGGAGGGGAAGGATGGGGAGGATGAGTTGCTACTTGGAGCTTCCAAGCTTAAGAGCCACGCCGAATCCTTACTCCCGGAGGTTCCCAGAAGCCTCATGGGGGCCTTTGGAGGGACATTTTCCGGTGCACAGCTTGAGCATTTGTAACTTACATTTTTTAGCTTAATACATACATTTTTACACATATAATGTATAAGTGCATGTATGTGTATGTATGCATGCATGCATGCATGCATGCATGCATGCATGCATGCATGTGTGTGTGGGTATGTATGTATGCATGCATGTATGTATGTATGCATGTATGTATGCATGTATGTTTATATGTTTATATGTATATTTGCATGTATGTATGCATCATGTATGCATGTATGCGTGTATGCATGTATGCATGTTTGTATGCATGTGTGTATGTTTGTATGCATGCATGCATGCATGCATGTATGCATGTATGTATGTATGTATGTATGTATGTATGTATGTGTATGCATGTATGCACGTATGCACGCCTGCATGTATGTATGTATGTATGGAGGTATGCAGGCATGTTTGTATGTATGCATGCATGCATACATGCATATATGTACGTATGCATGTATGTATGTATACATGCATATGTGTATGTATGTATGTATGTATGCGTGCATGCATGCATGCATGCATGTATGTATGTGTGCGCATGTATGTATGTAATGTAATGTAATGTAATGTAATGTGATGTAATGTAATGTAATGGATTGTTTTGTTTTGTCTTGTAATGTAATGTAATGTAATGTAGTGTAGTGTAGTGTAGGGCGGTGTGGTGTGGTGTGGTGTGGTGTATGTATGTATGCATGCATGCATGCATGTGTGTATGTATGTATGTATATATGTATGTGTATATGTGTGCGTGTATGTATGTATGTATGTATGTATGTATGTATGTATGTATATGTATATGTATATGTATAGGCATATGTATATGTACATGTATATGTATATGTATATGTATATGTATATGTATATGTGTATGTATGCATGTATGTATGTATGTATGTATGTATGCATGTATGTATGTATGTATGTATGTATGTATGTATGTTTGTGCATATATATACAGAGACATCGATACCTTTACTTCCTTTTTGATCACGTACTGCTGCACATCAATCACCCATTGTTCCTGATGTGCAACAAGGATATTTGTCAATCCGTCCCAGAAGGGATCGCCCAGTCCATACTGCACTACAGTTTATTCGTCCAACTGTCCCTCCTGTACCGCGAAGAACCTGATGAAGGGCACGCACCCTAAGATGGTCCACGTGCAGGTGGAGCCGTCTGGTGCTTTGCTCGCATAGTGTTTGGGCATTGTAGCTCTCCATCATCATTTGGAGGTGTATCCTCTCCCGTCGTCATCGTCCTCTTCCTGATCGTTTTCCCCCCTGTCGCCCTCCTTGTGCTCCTTCCCAGTCTGAAGAATTTTACGGAATCCCGAGGGAATCTGGGACATCTTCTCAAGAGTCCTGAGGCGTCCCGAGGAATCCTGAAAATAATCCGCGGGTTTCTGAGGAATCCGTGAGGATTCCCGAAGGAGTCCTGCGGATACCAAAGGAAAGCTTGAGGAGGATTCCCAAGGGAGCCCCCGTTCGACAATCACCTGCGTGCGGGGACTTGAGTCGGATTCGGATCTAATGGCCTTCGGCCCATCCCGCCACCTGGCCTGTGTGGGTCAGAGTTCTCCGGGATGGTTCTTCGGGTCTCTTCGGGGCGCTCTCGCGGACCTCGTGTGAGCAGTTCGGGTACCTATTCTTGGGAGCCTCTAGGAGGCCTCTTAGGGGGCCTCCTGGGGGCCTCTTGGAGCCGCTTGGGGGCCGGGCCGCCTGGGCGCCTGGGGGCCTCTGGGGCCGCCTGGGGGCCTCTTGGGGGCCTGTTGGAGCCGCCTGGGGGCTCCTCGGGGCCGTGGGCTCGACATGTCAGATCGGGTTCCCGATCTGGTCCCCCTCGTGGGGCCGTCTTGGGCGCCTCTTGGGCAGTATTGGGGCCCTCTTGGTCCGTCTTGGGGCCCTGCTGGGGGCCTCTGGGGCAGTCTTGGGACGATCTTGGGGCCTCGTGGGCTGCCGCGGAGCTGCGGGAAGCAGAAAAGGCGAGAATGCCAAACTCCTTCAACAACCCACATAACATCAATGATTTTTGCCTCTTGCGGCCCTCTGGATAGGTCTCTTGGTGGCCTTTTTCGGCGCCTTGGAAGCCTCTCGGGCCGTCTAGGGCCATCTTGGGTGTCTTTGACCGATCGTTCGGCGACTCGGGGCCCTTTTGGGCCATCTTGGGAGCCTCTTGGGGCCTTCTGGGGTTATTTTTCCAAACCATCCTGTAGTGTTGGGTCCTCGTTTTGAAGAGACGGTCCTTCTTCTCGTCCTCCCCCTCCTCCCTCCTTCATCACCATCATCATCATCCAGTACAGCGTTTCGTGGGCCCATAGGGAGCCCCACCGAAGGCCCCAGTGGCAGGGTTCGCATGGCGGCCCCGCGTTTTGACGCGCCCCTCACACGGTCGGTGGCCCCAAAGGGAGCTCCACCGAAGGCCCCGATGGCAGGGTTCGCATGCCGGCCTCGCCTCATTTGGCGCACCGCTCGCACGGTTCGTGGCCCCACAGGGAGCTCCACCGAAGGTCCCAGTGGCAGGGTTTACATGGCGGCCCCGCCCCATATTGGCGCACCCCTGACACGGATCGTGGCCCCATCGGGAGCTTCACCGAAGGCCCCAGTGGCAGGGTTCGCATGGCGGCCCTGCCCCATTTTGGCGCACCCCTCACACGGTTCGTGGCCCCATGAGGAGGCTCCACCGAAGGCCCCAGTGGCAGGGTTCGCATGGACGCCCCGCCCCATTTTGGTATATCCCTCACACGGTTCGTGGCCCCATAGGGGGCTCCACCGAGGCCCACAGTGGCAGGGTTCGCGTGGCGGCCCCGCCTCCTTTTGGCGCACCCCTCACACGGTTCGTGGCCCCATAGGGAGCTCCACCGAAGGCCCCAGTGGCAGGGTTCCCATGGCGGCCCCGCCCCATGTTGGCGCACTCCTGACACGGATCGTGGCCCTACAGGGAGCTCCACCGGAGGCCCCAGTGGCAAGGTTCGCATGGCTGCCCAGCCCCAGTGTGGCGCACCCTCACACGGTTCGTGGCCCCATGAGGAGGCTCCACCGAAGGCCCCAGTGGCAGGGTTCGCATGGACGCCCCGCCCCATTTTGGTATATCCCTCACACGGTTCGTGGCCCCATAGGGGGCTCCACCGAGGCCCACAGTGGCAGGGTTCGCGTGGCGGCCCCGCCTCCTTTTGGCGCACCCCTCACACGGTTCGTGGCCCCATAGGGAGCTCCACCGAAGGCCCCAGTGGCAGGGTTCCCATGGCGGCCCCGCCCCATGTTGGCGCACTCCTGACACGGATCGTGGCCCTACAGGGAGCTCCACCGGAGGCCCCAGTGGCAGGGTTCGCATGGCTGCCCAGCCCCAGTGTGGCGCACCCCTCACACGGTTCGTGGCCCCATGAGGAGGCTCCACCGAAGGCCCCAGTGGCAGGGTTCGCATGGACGCCCCGCCCCATTTTGGTATATCCCTCACACGGTTCGTGGCCCCATAGGGGGCTCCACCGAGGCCCACAGTGGCAGGGTTCGCGTGGCGGCCCCGCCTCCTTTTGGCGCACCCCTCACACGGTTCGTGGCCCCATAGGGAGCTCCACCGAAGGCCCCAGTGGCAGGGTTCCCATGGGCCCCGCCCCATGTTGGCGCACCCCTGACACGGATCGTGGCCCTACAGGGAGCTCCACCGGAGGCCCCAGTGGCAGGGTTCGCATGGCTGCCCAGCCCCAGTGTGGCGCACCCCTCACACGGTTCGTGGCCCCATGAGGAGGCTCCACCGAAGGCCCCAGTGGCAGGGTTCGCATGGACGCCCCGCCCCATTTTGGTATATCCCTCACACGGTTCGTGGCCCCATAGGGGGCTCCACCGAGGCCCACAGTGGCAAGGTTCGCGTGGCGGCCCCGCCTCCTTTTGGCGCACCCCTCACACGGTTCGTGGCCCCATAGGGAGCTCCACCGAAGGCCCCAGTGGCAGGGTTCCCATGGCGGCCCCGCCCCATGTTGGCGCACCCCTGACACGGATCGTGGCCCTACAGGGAGCTCCACCGGAGGCCCCAGTGGCAGGGTTCGCATGGTTGCCCAGCCCCAGTGTGGCGCACCCTCGACGGTTCGTGGCCCCATAGGGAGCTCCACCGAAGGTCCCAGTGGCAGGGATCGCATGGCGGCCCCGCCTCATTTTGGCGCACCGCTCACACGGTTCGTGGTCCCGTTGGGAATTCCCCTTGCTTCGTCCCACCTGCCCTGCAGTTTTCACACTTGCAGATGCTTGGGTCCTCGTTTTGAAGAGACGGTTCCCGCGTTTCTTCTCCCTCTTTCCTCACTCCCCCTCCTCCCCCTCCTCTCTGCGTTCCACCCACCCATTACATTGTTTCGTGGCCGTATAGGGGCTCCATCGAAGCACCGAGTGGGACCGTCCGCATGCGTCCCAGAACCCAATGTGGCATGTTCGCCCATCCAGTACAGCGGTTCGTGGCCTCATAGGGAGCTCCACCGCAGCCCCACCGTCCGCATGCGCCCCGAAATCGCAATTTTGCAGTTTCACCCACCCAATACATTGTTTCGTGGCCCCATAGGGAGTTCCATTGAAGCCCCCAGTGGGACCGTCCGCATGCGTCCCAGAAGCCCACTTAGGCATTTTCACCCACCCAGTACAGCGTCTCATGGCCCCATAGGGAGCTCCACCGAAGCCCCCAGTGGGACCGTCCTCATGCGTCCTCGAAGCTCAATTTGGCATTTTCACCCACCATAGGGAGCTCCACCGACGGCCCTAGTGCTACCGCCCGCCTGCGTTCCCCCCCGCCCAGTGCAGCGCTTCGTGGCTCCATGGAAGCTTCACCGAAGAAAATATTGTCAATCGCGGTACCCACAATATCTTATGGTTGAGTCTTTCGCCAGGATGATGGGCCCTCTTGGGCCAGAGCAAGTCACTCGACACGGCGCGACAAGCCCCCGACGAGACGCACCAGGCTCTGCTATACTTTGCAATTTTGGGTCCGGACCCTTACAGACTCGTCAGGAGTGAGGGTTGAGGTTTGGAGGAGTCGCCCTCGGACCTGAGGACACGCCCACTCCGTGCCCAGCGGCATGGTGGTGGACTAGGGTCGCATCGCTGAGTGCGACGGCTGTATTCGGAACGAATATTTATCAACGTCATCTGCGTGCGGTGGAAAAACTATGGCGACTGTATTGTACCAGTAGTGTGCTGGTATTGTATTTTTACTGTTGTGGCAGTGTGTTTGTTTAACACGGGTATTTTGGTTGCACTGTTTTCGAACAGCGCGTGCATTCCATGTGTATTGCATGTGTATTGCATTTGCTTTCCATGCCTACCGTGTTTGAATTAGCTTGTGTTGGCATTGTTGGTATTTGCCAAACCCGATCCCGAACATGAGCCTGACGGCGACCCTTTGACGTTCACGCTGTAGAGTTACTTCACCCCCAGGTAACCAGGTAACGTGTAACCTGGGTAGTAGTAGTAATATTCGTAGTAGTAGTAGTAGTAGTAGTAGTAGTAGTAGTAGTAGTAGTAGTAGTAGTAGTAGTAGTAGTAGTAGTAGTAGTAGTAGTAGTAGTAGTAGTAGTAGTAGTAGTAGTAGTAGTAGTAGTAGTAGTAGTAGTAGTAGTAGTAGTAGTAGTAGTAGTAGTAGTAGTAGTAGTAGTAGTAGTAGTAGTAGTAGTAGTAGTAGTAAGTAGTAGTAGTAGTAGTAGTAGTAGTAGTAGTAGTAGTCGTAGTAGTCGTAGTCGTAGTCGAGTCGTAGTCGTAGTCGTATCGTTACGTCGTAGTCGAGTCGTAGTAGTAGTCGTAGTAGTAGTAGTAGTAGTAGTAGTAGTAGTAGTAGCAGTAGTAGTAGTAGTAGTAGTAGTAGTAGTAGTCGTCGTCGTAGTCGTAATAGTAGTAGTAGTAGTAGTAGTAGTAGTAGTAGTAGTAGTAGTAGTAGTAGCAGTAGCAGTAGCAGTAGCAGTAGCAGTAGTAGTAGTAGTAGTAGTAGTAGTCGTAGTCGTAGTCGTAGTCGTAGTCGTAGTCGTAGTCGTATTCGTAGTCGTAGTCGTA
>CAUYUJ010016804.1:215589-220589 GCA_963575745.1 Prorocentrum cordatum
TAGTAGTAGTAGTAGTAGGAGTAGTAGTAGGAGTAGTAGTAGCAGTAGTAGTAGGAGTAGTAGTAGTAGTAGTAGTAGTAGTACTAGGCAATGACCCGGCCTCCAGGACAGGGGGCCCCCCACGGACCGGCGTCCAGGCCGGGGGGGGCCCGGCGGACCGGCCTCCAGGCCGGGCCTTTTCCCTATCGCCTAGGCGGCGCATTCCTGGCGAGGATCGTGCCCCACTGGGAGGTTCAACTAAAGAGGGTGATCCTGTTTGGTTCCATGCGCGTTTGGGCGCACCCCTCACGAGGATCGCGCCTAAACAGGGATCTTCAGCTACACCTCAAAGGTTCCACGTCCATGTCGGGCAGGTATCACCTGGTTGTTGCCCCACAGGGAGCTCCAACTACAGCTTCAGCGACGGGGTCGAATCTCGTTCACTTCCACTTCTGCCATCCTTCGCTGTCACGAGGATCCCGCCCGACAGAAAGCTCCAGCTGCAGCTCCAGCGAGAGCTACCCCAGCTGGTTCCTTCGCCGTTCCTCTCTCTCCCCGCCTGGCTCCGCGGACCCAGGGTGCTAGCGGACCGGCCTCCAGGCCAGGGAGCTAGCGGACCGGCCTCCAGGCCAGGGTTCTTCGTTCATGTCGGCGCCCCTTCTCATACTTCTTCTGCTCCTCCCGCTTTCTTCTTCAGCGCCTCCCGTCCTCCCTATTTGTCTTGCTTTTTTCGACTTCCTCCTCCTGGTCGTCCTTTTCCTCCTTCTCCCCTATTCTCCCATGCTGCTGCTGTTCGTCGTCGTCCTCCTCCTCTTCCTCCTCCGCCTCCTCGTTCTTTGTCCCCTCTCCCTCCTAGCCCCGCGGACCGGCCTGCAGGCCGGGGGAGGCCCGGCGGACCAGCCTCCAGGCCGGGGCTCTGCCCTATGGCTTTGGCGGCGCACTCTTGGCGAGGATCGTGCCCCATTGGGAGCTCCAACTAAAGAAGGTGACCCTGTCTGGTTCCATGCGCGTTTGGGCGCGCCTCTCACAAGGTTCGTGCTTGAGCAGGGATCTTCAGCTTTACGTTCATGTCGGGCAGTTCTCAGTTGGATCGTGCCCCGCAGGGAGCTCCACTACAGCTCCAGGAAGGGAAGAGCGACGAAGAGAAGGACGGCGAGGGGAAACGGGGGGGGGGGATCAAGTGGGGGGAAGGGTAGGGGGACGGCAGTTGAGCAGTAGGACGAACGCGGGACACGGGTAGGAAGGGGACAGGGCGCAAGGAAGTAGCGCGCACGGGGGGGCGCTCCGCGCGCGTGCTTGCTCGCTCTATGGGAAGAAAAGGATGATGATCATGATGGTGATGATGATGACGATGATGATGATGATGAGAACAAGGAGGAGGAGGGGGAGGAGGAGGAGGGGGAGGAGGAGGAGGAGGATAATGAGGTTGATCTGATGCTGATGATGACGGTGAGTATGACGATGACGTTGACGGTGACGATGATGATGAGGACGATGATGAAGATGATGAGGATAATGATGATGATGATGATGATGGTAATGATGATGAGCTTGGTATCGATGCTGATGATGATGACGACGACTACGATCGATGATGTGAATCATGCTGACGATGGCGATGGTGACGAAGAGCATGATGATGATGTTGTTGATTATGATGTTCATGGCTTGATGATGGTGCCAGTTATGCTGATGATTATGACGCCTGTGGTGATCATGGTCAGGATTACGACGACGATGATGTTCATCCGCATGCTACTTCGGATGTTGTTGGCGAGTATGGCGTTCAATGCGATGATGGCACTCGTCGGCCACATATACAAACACACACACGAACAAGTCGAGGAACCTTTTTGAAACACGAGTACGTCATACAACCATGTCATTGGCACATACACACACGCTCGTACATCAGCACCACCACTTCATCGCCACATACACACACATTTGCACATCATCACCACCACTTCATGATACACATTCACTTGTACATCACCACGACCACTGCACAGTCACACTCCATTTTCCCCATATCCTAAGATGGGGTTCTTGTTATTACTTGGACGCCTCCTACTCCTCCTCCTCCTTCCTCCTCCTCTTTTCTCCTCCCCTCCTGTCGGACATACTTAGACTTGCTCACGCACAGACTTACTCATACTCAGACCTACTCATACTCAGACTTACTCACACTCAGACATACTCATATACAGACTTACTCATACACAGACTCTCTCATACACAGTATTAGTCATACCCAGACGTACACATACACAGACTTACTCATACACAGACTTACTCATACTCAGCACCCGTAAGGGGAGCCGCCAGGGGTGGTTGCACGGGCTCGTTCGCGGCCATTTTGTGGGGATGTCTCCGCCTGTTTCTGTGCCCAACATCCTTCGCTTTCGGAGCAGATTTGGAGGATGTCTCGAGCGAGGCGCTCATTTCAGCACCCCTAAGGGGAGCCGCCAGGGGTGGTTGCACGGGCTCGTTCGCGGCCATTTTGTGGGGATGTCTCAGGCGGTTTGCCTGTTTCTGTGCCCAACATCCTTCGCTTTCGGAGCAGATTTGGAGGATGTCTCGAGCGAGGCGCTCATTTCAGCACCCCTAAGGGGAGCCGCCAGGGGTGGTTGCACGGGCTCGTTCGCGGCCATTTTGTGGGGATGTCTCAGGCGGTTTGCCTGTTTCTGTGCCCAACATCTTCGCTTTCGGAGCAGATTTGGAGGATGTCTCGAGCGAGGCGCTCATTTCAGCACCCCTAAGGGGAGCCGCCAGGGGTGGTTGCACGGGCTCGTTCGCGGCCATTTTGTGGGGATGTCTCAGGCGGTTTGCCTGTTTCTGTGCCCAACATCCTTCGCTTTCGGAGCAGATTTGGAGGATGTCTCGAGCGAGGCGCTCATTTCAGCACCCCTAAGGGGAGCCGCCAGGGGTGGTTGCACGGGCTCGTTCGCGGCCATTTTGTGGGGATGTCTCAGGCGGTTTGCCTGTTTCTGTGCCCAACATCCTTCGCTTTCGGAGCAGATTTGGAGGATGTCTCGAGCGAGGCGCTCATTTTCACCCCCCAGGTGGGCCAGATTTTGAGGATGTCTCGATCGGTTTGCTAGTTTTGGTGGCCAGGCTCGTGGGCGCAGATTCTTCTCAGGATGCCACAGGAGGCTCCAACAGGCTCCAGGAGGCTCCAGGAGACCACATGAGGTCCCAGGAGGCATCAGGAGGCCACAAAAAGACTCAAGAGGCTACAGGATGTCCCAAGAGGCTCCAGGAGGCCCCAGGAAGCTCCAGAAGGCTTCAGGAAACCACAGGAGGCCCCAGGAGGCAACAGGAAGCGCCAGGAGGCCTCGGAAGGCAACAGGAGGCCCCGAGAGGCCCCAGGAGCAGGAGGCCTCAGAAGGCAACAGGAGTGGCTCCAATCCCATGTGTTTTACGTATGCTCCTATCGATTGGGCCTCACCTGGAGCACGATTCTTTGATGTTCTACGTATGTTTCTATAGATGGTCCTTCTCCTGTGTACACAATCCTAAATGTTTTACTCATGTTCCTATGTATTGGGCCTCTCCTGGGGCACGAGTCCTTGGTGTTTTACGCGTGTTCCTATAGATTGCCCTTCTCCTGTGGCTCTAATCCCCCGTAGCCATTTTGGCTCAAGCCGTTCCCTTTCTGCTCGCACTCGTTTTGGGCCCCGCGGGAGGCCGCAGTGATCGGACGCTTGAGGAGATGGCTGCGGGCGGCGGCCAAGCAGCCCGCGCGGCTGCTGAGCCGCCATGCGCTGGGGGCTCCCTCTGGCCCGCGAGGCGCTCCAGGCAGGCGGCGGCTCGCGCTGCCTGCGCTGGGCGGCTGCAGGCGGCCCTGGCGCGGGTGACCGACCTCGAGGCGGAGTGCGCGCGGCTCCAGGCGGAGCTGGGCCACGCGCTGGACGCTAGCCAGGCGGTGGCCACGGCTGCGGCGCGCGCAGCCGCGCAGGAGGCCCGCGGCTCCGCGGCCCCTGCGGCGGATGCTGTCCATGACGGTGGTGGTCTTCCTGGTGCTGGCTCTGGCGGCGACGGCGACAGCTTGTGCGAGGACTCCGCGGACCTGGACGGCAAGAGGGACCCGCTGCTCCGCGCCGCGGTCCCCGAGGTCGTCGCAAGGCTGGCGTTGGTCGCGCCCGTCATGGCGGCGGACCTCCTCAACGAGCCTGCAGCCACCCTGGACGTCGGGCGTCGGAACGTGGTCAGCCACAACCCGACGATCTCGGCGGCGGAGGTGCGCAGGCTATCTCAGCGGGCGCTCAACCGCCTGCAACGCTCGGCTGCTCCGAGGGCACGGCGGGGTCGGCATGGAGGGCAGCCTCGTCACGGTCGCAGCGCTGGTGTTCGCGGCCGTGGAGCTCATCCTCCTCTTCGCCCTGCTGGTGCTGGGCCTCCGGAGCGGCTGCGGCCGCCTCGCGGGGCTTCCGGCGCCCTGCCCCACCGGCGCCAGCCTGCGGCCCGTTCGGCCGCCGAGGGCGTGTCGGCTTCCTGGGAGGTCGCCTGCCGCCGCGGGCGCAGCCTCCCAGCGGGCGCCCGCTTCGCTCTCGCTGGTCGAGCGCGTCTTTCGGCTGCCCCCGTGCCCGCCCCGCTCGCCTCGGGGCCCCGCTGGTGGAAAGGGGACCTCGAGCATGCGGAGCAGGGCTCGGCCAGGCAGCATGCCTGCCACGAGTTCGGAGGCGACCTGAAGGAGCTGGACGGCTTCAACCACTCCGCGGCGTGCGCGAGTGCGGCCTCGAGCACGCCCCCTTCGGCTTGCGACGCGGACTTCGAGGTGGCGGAGGGCCCCGAGGCTCTCACCGTCGGCGCTGCGGCTGACGACGTCGACGGCGGGCAGGGAGACGCCTCCGTGGTGTTCATCTCGGCCGACGGGCTCGAGGAAGGGCCCGAGGAGGATGTCGTGGAGGAGGTGCACGGTGACGTGCTGGAGCTGGTGGTGGGGGACGCCGCGGCCCTCGCGCCCGCTCCCCAGCTTGGTGCGGCGGTTCGTGCTCGCCTTCGCCTCGATCGACTCC
>CAUYUJ010016804.1:225589-263089 GCA_963575745.1 Prorocentrum cordatum
TTGCCTCGCCGCTGCAGCGCGCACCTCTTCGCCCTCCTCCGGGCCCCCCCCCCCGCGGGGCGGCAGAGCGTGATCCGCCACGAGGTGCCGACGGCGCGACGCCCCAGGCGGCCAGGCCGGCGCTCGCGCCGGAGGCCAGCACGGCTGCTTTTGCTGCTCGGGGGGGTCTTGAGGGCTCCCCCGCGGGGAGGGCTGGCCTGGGGACGGAGAGGGGCCCAGGAGCACTCAGTGACACGGCGCGCAGAGCGCGCCAGGGGCGGCGCCAGAGGCGGCGCCAGGGTCGATAGGTTTCAGTCGGGAACTCTTGGGCAGCGTGTCGCGCCGCTTGTTTGGTCCCACCGCGCTTCCGCGCGACACGCCTTCCACTTCCTGGTCTCAGAGTTTTCCCAGCCTCCCGCCCCGCGGAGCGGAGCGACACGCTATCCACTCGAGAGGCATATCGTGTCGCTGGGGCCGCCGCCGCGACACGCCAAGCAAAACATCCCGACCGTATATTCATGCAATTTGTTTTCCCGACGAGGGGGATGATTACTGACAGCAGCTCTTGCCCACTTGGAAAAGTATTCGATGCCTGCGTCGGGAGGGCGTGGCGTATACACTGCTGCTGGGTTCAGGATGGGCCTGGCCAGGGGCAGTGGACATACATCTCAGCACCCCAGGTGGCGCTGGACCTCCGAAGCTGTGCGTTCCTGTCCTTTGGTCCTCTGCACTCGCCTGCCAGTGGCCTGCCAGGAGCACCTCTCGGCCGGTCGAGCTGGGCTGGCGGGCGGACGGGCGGACAGGAGCGCGGGCGGGCGTGGGTGAGCCACAGGAGCGAGCGGACTCGCGGGCGGCGCCGAGCGAGCCATAGGGCGAAGGGAGGAGCTCCAGTCCTCTAGGCTTCGACTCGGGAGGTTCGATGCTCGAGGATGGAGGCTCTGATGTCAAAAGGCAAAGGACATGTCTGTGTTATGCTGTCTGGGTCTCCAGAAGCCTCTCGAGGCCTCCAGAGGCTTCCAGAGGCCTCCAGGCACCACTCGGGACTTCTGTCTAGCTAGAACTTGGAACCCTCACCCCCAGTCTGGCACCGGGGGGCCCCCTGGGGGCCGCGGGGGCCACGTTTGCGCGCGGTGCGCACATGTGGACGTCCACATGTGCGCACCGCGTCCTCCTCCATCACTCTTTTTCTCGCCTCCTCTGTGTCCTCCTCAGGAAGCTCCCAGAATTCTGGGAGCTTCCTGAGACCTTTGGAGTGTGTAGAGTTCTGGGAGCTTCCTGAGACCTCTGGAGGCCTTTTGGACGTCGCTGTTCAGCTCGGCCTGGAGAACGCCGACGCTCTTTTTGATTTTGCTGTCCTACGACGTCTGCCTCCAGAGCTTCCGTGACCCATCCTCTCGGCACAGCCTTGCGTGCCGTGCCGTTTTCTAACGGCCTTGGGGACCGCAAGTTCGGCCCCGCGGCGTGGAAGATGCGCGCAAAGCCCGCCGCCGTGGCTTCTTCCGCGACGACTGGAGAATTTTGGGTTCAGGCCCTCCGCCCTCTGCACTGCGCGCTCGTGGGCTTCGGAGCGCTTCGCAGGCAGCCGGCGTCCCGACTTTTTCGAGACACGGGCCCTCGACCTCTCGACCACTTCCCCAGGACCGTTTTTTCATGTGGCTCCCCAGCGTCAACAGCGTCAACGTCCCGAGCTGTTGCCAGCCTCCCGCCCCGCGGAGCAGAGCGACACGCTAGCCGCTCGCAAGGCATAGCGTGTCGCCAGGGCCGCCGCCGCGATGTGCTATGGGTTAAGCCAGCGTTCCTGACCGTGTGGGGGGGTGATGACTGCAGTAGGGGTGGTGGATATCATGGCGGGGGCCATGATATCTCCTCGGATTTCATGGCCCTGTTTTCTTCTTGCGCGACGCATCCCTGGCCGCCCACTCGTCGGCGCGCACGCCTCGGGCCATGATTGGACGCCCCCTTCTTAGCCGCCCTCGAGAAAAGGCGCGGCGCAGACGGCGCGCTCGCGTCCTCTTCGGCGCGCCGAGGCTAATCCAACAAATTGCACCTGCGCGCGCGCGGGGCGGGACCAGCGCGGCCCCGCACACCCCGTGCGTGCCCTGCACATCGATCGCCTGCGAACGGGCGGCGCTGCAGTCGGGCGGCCCACCCCCGACGCCATGTCTTTTGGCACCAGGGGCCCCCGGAGGTCTCGACACTTTCCCCGGGGGCTGGTTTCTCGCCCCGAGCAGTTTCTTGATGGTCCTGGGGCCCAGCAGGGGCCCGCAGAGGCCGAACGTGGCCAGACACTTTCCCGTCGTGACTTTTTCCACTGCGCGAGGGGGTCTGGGGTCTGGAATTTCCTCCTGCTCGGCTGCGAGGTCGGTAGGGCGCAAGCAAGTCCGAAACCCCAATCCTTGTCCTCCTCCTGTTCCTCTTCCTGTCCACGCGATGCACTGCATCCGTCAGCGATAGCACGAGGCACTCGCCGTCGCGTCTCTGTCAGCCTCCGATTGGCCCTCCGCACTCTCTGGTGTGGAGCCTTCTCCCACAGCACCTGCTGCACTCGTTGGTGGGCAGTTCTCTGGTGGGGCAGTGTCTCTCCTCCGTCTCAGAGGCCTCGAGGGGCCTACAAAGGGCAAGCAAGTCCAGAGTCCTCAAGCCGTGCTGGTCAGAGGCCTCGGAAGGCCCAACGGTGGGCACGCGATTCCAAAAGCCTCGCCACCCCCCCTCCCCCTGGCGACGCCCCGCCCCCAGCCGCCGCCGCCCCCGCCGCCGCCCCCGCCGGTCCACCAGCCCCCGGCGCCGCCGCCAGAGCCGGCTGGCGAGGCCCCAGGAGCGCACGCGCGCCCCCCCCTTCTTGCGCGGCGCTGCGGTTCCATGGCGGGCCTCGGGGTTTCCCTCCAGGATCGAGGATCGAGGTTCGAGGATCTTGAACCTCTTGGGGCCTCCTTTCAGCTTCTCGTCGCCACAGCTGGATCCGCTTTGAAACTTTGGCCAGGACGCATCCCGGGAGTTGTCCTGGGGCTGGTTTTTGAGACGGGGTCGTCAATTGCGGCCTGCGGGGGCCTGGGCCCCGGAGCCATCAAGCATTCATCCCGGAAGGAGAAATGCCCCTGGGGAAAGGGTCGAGATCCCTCTGGGGCCCGCGGATTGAAACATCACAGTGTCGGGTATCTGGGACAGGGATGGCGGGCCTCGGGGTTTTCTGAAGAACCCTCGTAGAGGATCAGACTGAACGTCGACGAAAGTTTCACGAAGAAAGATCGCATCGCCTTGAATGCATGTCGCGAGTGAGCGAGTCTGGGCTTTTACATTCAGATGCACGAGCCCCCGTTAGGCGCGAGGGGGCCTCATACGATGGCGTGACATTCACGACAGTGGCGTGATGTGGGCTAAATCTTCAGGTCCTGCAGGTCTTTGTTCTTGTCGTTAGCGCAAGACGAGGTAGAACTCGGGAAACGTCACCAGAGTTGTTCCTTTCATACACGGAGGGACCTCGGCATTATTCGCTCGACCTGACAATTTCCATGTCGGACTCGGAAATCATCCGCTGGTGCGTTTCTTCCATCGTTTTTTGTTGTGGAAAATCGGTTCAGGTCGACGTGAACAAAAAACGTGCTCTCGTCGGACGCCGCCACCAGGCTACACGCTGGTCGTTGAAAGTCGGTGTTCTCTTTCTATCATGATAATCGTCATGCTCTTGCTGTGCATTGTCGTTCTCCAGGAGGGCCTGAGCCCAATCTACTCTATCCGCCTCCCTACTTCAGGGTTTTGACCACCTCTTCCGACCGACGGGTATGTTGGTCCAGAGCCAAGCTCCTCGGGGGTAGACAGAACCCCCAACAGTGACACGTCGATTAGTGAAGTGTCCGTTTTCGGTTCTCGAGAGGGCGCCGTGACCGTTATTTTCCAGGCTTGCGCCCGCCAGGTTTGGGCCTCAGGTCGTTCTCACTAAACCACGTTTTACTCAAGGGGGGTCTGTCCATCCCCGAGCTTCACCCTCTCCGTCACGGAGGTGATCGAGCGGAATCTAGGACACCTCCCGCAGACGGGATGCAGGCAGGTACTTCTTCGGGCCCGCACGGGCTTCGTGGGCCGGCGCTCGTACCTGGGCCCCCCCCTTCCCCCCCCCCCCACACCGCCACCCTGGCGATCGAAGTGCGCCGCGGACGTTCGGAAGTGCATGTTGACTATGTCGTTGATGTCATGTCGAGACAAGACTCGGACGGCCTCGGCATCACCGTGTGTCGTCCCCATCCTTCTTTTTCAGCAGGGGGGGTGGACGTCGGGATGTTCGGGGCCAGCCTTGGATGGCAATGGGGTCGTCGCCGCATGTCGCCAGTTCTTCTTTTTGGGGGCCCTCTCGGGACGCTCTTCGGCGCTCATGGGGACCTTTTGGGGCCTTTTTTGGATGGAGGGGTAGGGTGTCAGATGGGGCGCAAGCGCACCTAGCCTGCCTTCCGCCCCTTTTCCTCCGCCCTGTCCGTCTCCGCCTTCGCTCTGGAGTAAGCCATCTTTATCCTGGGTACCGCAAGTGCTCCCGAGCCTCGTGGCCCTGCCAGTCCTCCATGTCTTCCTCGTCGACGTCCTTGGCAGAGCAGGCCGCTACTTTCGCTAGCGTCACAAGCGCGCGGGCCCGCCCTTTTCACCCGGCGAGGCAAACACTGGTGCACGGCGGCTGCCGCACCTGCGCTTCAGTCGCAGGTCCGGCGGGTTTGGGGAGGCGGTGGTCGTGGTCTTCCTCCTCCTCCTCCTTCTCCTCTCCCTCTTCTTCTTCTTCTCCATTCTTCCTCCCCTCCTCCTCTCATTCCTCTTCCTGTTCTTTCTCATCCTTCACTCTTCTTCCTGCTTCTCCTCATGCTTCCTTTTCGCTCTGGGCAGTCATTGAGTGCACGTCGGCAAGAGTGAACATCAGCAGTCGTGGTGGGGATAGACAGGCCGTAGACAAGCTGAAGGCCAACCGAGCCTCTATAAGCACAGGAGGTCTGCATGCCAAGCGGGCAAGACAGGAACACGAACAATATACGAAGACATGTTGAACGCTACTTGCAACTGACTGGCAAGCAGACAGCCAAAAGCAGTGAAGTCGAAGGCACGTCAGCAGCGTAGCTTTAGGGCCGCTTTACCGCGCAATCTTAAGCCATTTGTTTGCCGTTCTCTCTCTCTCTCTTTCTCGGTAGGTAGATCGTTAGATGATATGTATGAGTGTTCACACATATGCGCATCTATACGCACATGTGTATACACACATGTCTATATTTGCATGCCTACATGTATATATATGTATATTTGTATATATGCATGCATGTATGTATGTATGTATGTATGTATGTATGTATGTATGTATGTATGCATGCATGCATGCATGTATGTATGTATGTATGTATGTATGTATGTATGTATGTATGTATGTATGTATGTATGTATGTATGTATGCATTTATGTATGTATGTATGTATGTATGTATGTATGTATGTATGTATGTATGTATGTATGTATGTATGTATGTATGTATGTATGTATGTATATATGCATGTATATATATGTATGCATGTGCATGTATGTTTGTGTGTGTATGTATGCATATGTCTATGCATGTATGTATGCATGCATGCGTTCATCTGTGATTATATGCATGCATGTATGTATGTATGCATGTCTATATACAGGTATGTATGTGTATCTGTAGGTAGGTATGCATGTATGTAGATCGACAGGGATGCATGCATGCATGCATGTCTGTATATATGTGTTCATGTATGTATGTATGTATGCAGATGTGTAAATACATGCTTGTAGGTGTAAGAAAGTAAGTATGCATGTATATATAGAATAGGTAGAGAGAGCAGGCATGTACAAAGCGACCCCAGATGGAAGGGCATCGACTGACGATATGAGCTGAGGGCACAGTCTCGAGGTAATTTTCGAAGGTAGTCCTGCCGTTCAGGACCCGCGAATGCACCAGGCGGCCGGTCGATGATAAGCTTGGAGCCAGGGTCAAGGGATCTCTGCAGTAAGATGCACCTGCCATTTTGTGGGGTGGGGTGGGGTGGGGGGGGGAAGGAGAGCCTTCCTGCTTATAGGGGCAGGAGCATGGAGGGCGACGGGAAGGGCTAATCCAGGTGCGCTCGCGCCATATTTGACATCCTACCCCTCCCACACATCCCTTCCGACTGCGCTCATTTTCTTCTATCCGCCGACGGGTTTCATAGCGGACGTGAAACCTCCGACGGGACCCCATCGTGTTATGCGCAGTCCGAGTAAGGGCAGCTGTGTCCATTACGGGAGGAGCGTGTGGCGGATGAGGAACAGGACGAGCAGGAGGAATCGGATGAGCATGAGGAAGGAGGATGACAAGGATGAACAATAGTATCAGGGGCAGGAGTAAAAAAAAAAAAAAAAAAAAAGTATCAGGGGCAGGAGTACGAGGAGCGGGAGGAGCAGGAGGACCAGTGGAATGGCGGAGGAGGGGAAGAGGCGCGGGGCGACAGCGACGAGGAAGGACTCGGATCCGGAAATGTGGCCCGCGCCGGGGGCGAGAGTGCCATTCCGAAGCACCATTGTGAAACACCTTCAACAAGGGCTCCCTCGAGGGCGCGAAGTTATTCGCGCTTCGCGCTTCGCGGTCCTCGTTCCTTCTCCCCCTCCTCCTCGTCCTCCTATTCTCCCTTTGGGAGGGCGGCGCGAGAGCGCGAAGTTATTCGCGCTTCGCGCTTCGCGCAGCGCGAAGCGCGAAGTTGGGAGCCCTAGTTCAATGTTTCCATGGGAAAACGTACGACATCACGTTTCTTATTTTACGCAGTCCGCTACGTTGAAACAGTCTCTGCGGGAGACAAACTGCCCCGCTCGGGATGGATCCGGGGAGGGAGGAGAGTCATATTCATGTTGAGTAGCCCTGAAGGGAGGAGTAGGGAAGGACAGCTTCCGTGTCGTGTTTCTGTTAATTCTTGGGCCTTTGGAGACTTTTTTGGGGAGGGTGGGAGAGGAAGGACAATGGGGACAGCTAGGAGAGCTGATCGGAGAGGCAGTGGTCGGGGTACAGGTATGGTTGGGGGACGGGGAGGAGGGAGCAGTTGGGAAAAAGGAACAAGTGTGGGCGTTGCAGAATCGCAAACGTTTGCGCCACTTTTGCCTGAGAGCGACCTGACGTGCATTTGTGTCTTGCTGTGCTGCCGCTCCCAGGCGGTAACATTGAAAATTGTCTTGCGCGACTGGAGAAAATCGAGAGCGACACAATGTAAGCCTCGTGGTGCCCGAGTGGGGAAAACGTGCTCCACGGGCACAAGCTGAGGAGGTGCCAGCGATATTGGGGCCAGCAAGCCAGAGCAGCTTGCCGAGGTTCACCCAGGTCCGCCCGAGCTCTCCCTCGACGCCCTGCGGTTCTTCGAGGTTCCCCGGACGGCCCCCCCCCATGAGCCCTCCGAGGCACTTTGAGGCCCCCGAAACCTGCCCCACGAATTCTTGCCAGGAGGAGGAGGAGGGGATGTAAAAAGTGGAACGATCATGCAGAACAAAAGAACCTCTTACCGTAATAACGCAATGAGTACGTAGACCAACTTTGGTCCCCGTCATCGGCATTAGGGATCCTCAATCTGGGTGGCTTGGTGCGATACGCCTACTGAAAAGACCCCCCTATCCCTAATGCTTTGGGCCTCTTGACTTCGGTCCACTCCCAAAGGGTTCGGGGCTCCTTCATGGCTAAGCAGAACCGAGGAGCACGAGGCGGGGCAGGGCGCTTCGCCGCAGCGGACCCTCTCAGCCCCCGCAGTGGGCGATCCGTCGGGGCAGCAGCCCCGTGCGGGGGGCGGGTCGTCGTAGAGGCCTGCCTCTGGCGCGAATTCTGTGGCCACAAAGGAAGTCCCCGCGATTTTAGGCCTAACCGTCGTCGTCGTCGTCGTCGTCGTCGTCGTCGTCGTCGTCGTCGTCGTCGTCGCTGTCGTCGCTGTCGTCGTCGTCGTCGTCGCCGTCGCCGTCGTCGCCGTCTTCGCTGTCGCCCCCGTCGTCGCCCCCGTCGTCGTCGTCGCCCCCGTCGTCGTCGTCGTCGTCGTCGTCGTCGTCGTCGTCGTCGTCGTCGTCGTCGTCGTCGTCGTCGTCGTCGTCGTCGTCGTCGTCGTCCCAGGTGGGGTCCGAGTGGATGGGTCGGAGGATTGCGCTGCGATGCGGAGCCTGGTGCTCTTCACGCCGACGGCGGCGATGCATCGGCAGTCTGGCCCCACGTGGGGGCCCCTGTTGTCCAAGATGGTCCCAAGGCGGCTCCGAGGCTGCCAGGTATCTGCCGCCGCAGATCGGCCCTGAGGCCCTCTGCAGTTGTTTTCTAAGGCTCTCCAGGGCTGCCCCGAGACCCCCAAGGGAAGCCCCCGTGGCCCACACGAGTCCGTAGCCGTTTGGCTCAAGCCATGTGTCACACCCATCAGAAATCCTAAGGAACAACACCAGCGTTCATGGACTCCAGATTTCGTTGAATACAGTCAAGAATCTGGACGGGACCCTGGGCGTTTTTTTTGAACCTATTTTTGTCGTAGGGCTTTTGATGTTTCTGGACCTGGGCTACCAGTTAAGATATCCTCTTCGAATGAAGTTCATTTCCTTAGTGCATTTCTTCGAATGAGCAGGGGTGTATGTCAAAGGCGCCGTGCCAGTCCCGAACTGATCTTGTCCCGGTCCGCCACGTGCCGTACCCCCAGCCCTGTTCCTGCGCCCGCGGTGCAGCGGGCTCGGAGGGTCCGACTCCAGCCTTCGGGGGTCCGTCGGGTGCACTCCAGCGAGGTTTCCAGGCAGCTGCAGAGGGGGCTGCGGGAGACACGTTGCCCTCAACGAGGACATTCGGAAGGGCACGCCAAGTTCTCGATTCACTTGCCGGGACTGCGCGGACGAGAATATATGTCGCGTGAGGTGTTTGAGAGCAGGGTGCGTGGCCCTCCGGGTGGACCTGGGAGCAACAGCAGGACAACAAATCGTGTATTTTGCTTTGACACGTTTTTCGGTGAAGCTGCTTTTCTTTCAACACGTAGAAGACCTCGGAACCGTTCGGCGAGGAAACATGCGACGCGAAGCAGGAGAAGTGGTGGGACGAGGAGCAGCGCAGAGGAGGTGCATTCGATTCGTCGCCTTCGAACCCCACCGCTCTTCCAGGACTCGACCGTCACGGCGCGGCTAAGCTTTTGGGCGTGCCAGCCGACGCGGAACCTGGCGCGGTCAACGCGGCCTTCAAAAGACTTGCCATCAAGTGGCACCCAGATAGGGCGAAATGTGAGCAGAGCCAGAAACTTGTCTGACACATTTTCCCACGGAGGCTTTCGGCCAGAGCTGCTCATGGGGCGGCATTTGTGGACTCGGGCAGTGGCCCCGCATGGCCAAATGCTACGACTCTGACACGCGATCGGGAATATCCAGATTGGATCGTCGAGCCTGTCCAAAAGAACGAGTTGAGAGGAGACTGATTATTATTCTTATGATGCTGGTGATAATGATGACGACGATTGCGATTATGACGACGATGAAGATGATGACGAGGATGATGATGATGAGGATGATGATGACGATGCGGATTATGATGATGCTGCTGACGATGGCAATGACGACGATGATGATGCTGCTGATGATGATGCTGCTGCTGCTGATGATGATGATGATGATCATGTTGATCATGATGATGGTGGTGCTGACTATGATGTTGATGTTGGTGATGATGGTGATGGTCATGCTGGTTTTGATTATGATGATGCTGCTGATGTTGATGACGGCGATGTGGATGATGGCTATGATGATGTCGATGATGATGATGATGATGCTGATGATGATGATGATGATGATGATGATGCTGCTGATGATGATGATGATGCTGATGATGAGGATGATGATGATGCTGATGCTGATGATGATGATGATGATGATGATGATGATGATGATGATGATGATGATGATGATGCGGATGCTGATGCGGATGAATGTGATGATGACGATTCGGTTGATGACGTTACTGCTGATGCTCCTGGTGATGTAGGTGATACTAATGATATTAACGAGCATGCTGGTGATGCTGATGAGGATTATGCAGATGTTGATAATGAGGGTGGTGATGATGCTGATGACCAGAATGATGATACTGCTGATGATCATGATGATGATGATGATGACGATGATGATGATGATGATGATGATGATGATGATGATGATGATGATGATGATGATGATGATGATGATGATGATGATGATGATGATGATGATGATGAGTGTACTGATGACGCTGATGATGATGGTGATGCTGCTGCTGCTGCTGATGATGATGATGATGATGAGGAGGAGGAGGAGGAGGAGGATAGTGGTGGTGGTGTTGGTGATGATGGCGAGGAAGAGGAGGAGGAGGTGGAGCACGGGGGAGGAGCAGGAGGAATATGATCATGAAAGAGGAAAATGGCGGCAGGATGAACGCGGATGGTGTAGTAGGAGGGCGGAGAGGCCGCGGATGATGTTTTTGGGTTTGCGGTTTGAATGATGCAAAGATGGGCGGCGAGCGAGGGGGGGGAAAGAGAAGAAGCGGGCCTTCTCAGAAGGCGGCAGGGCTTCTCAGAACCCCCCTGGCCTTCTGAGATTTGGTCTGCGTGTTCGGCGGAAGCTCAGATAACTTTTCACAAGGCCGCAGGACTTCCGAACCTTCTGAGAAGGCCCGCCCCCTCTCGTTCCCTCTCCAGGGTGACCGCCGAAGAAAGCTTGACAGGGCCCCAGTGCGCTCTTGCAGAAGACGGAGGAAGATGGAGCGCCCTCCACACCACGAGAACTCTCATATCTTCCCGATGATTCCAAACATTGCAAAAAGACAAGCCGTTCCTTCTTTCTCCTTCGCATGCCTCCTGCTTCTTCCTCCTGGAGGAGTTGGCGGCGGAAGGGGGCGACGAGGGCGGACAGGAAGGGTGGGGGAGGATGGAAGAGAAAGTGGGTGGGAGGAGGGGGAGGAGGAGGAGGAGGAGGAGGAGGAGGAGGAGGAGAAGGAGGAGAAGGAACACATTGGGAAACAGTGAAAGAATGGTGGGTTAGTGCTCTTACCACTGTTCTTGGGTACGGTGTCTGTTGCAGTGGACACGGGCGTGAGTGGAAGCATGGCGCCGCGTGCAGAGATGCAACGCTGCGATGGCGTATCGTGGCGCGGCCATGACTCTGCATGACTGCTGCGCTGCCTCGACCAGGGCGGAGTCCCAGCCCTCCGACGGATCCCTCGGGGTCAGTCGGGGCCATCTTGTGCCCCTCTCGGGGTCCTCCTGGGCTCCGTGTGTGGCCCTCTCGGGCCAAGTTGGGACCCGCTTAGAGGCCACTCTCGGCCGACCACGGTCCGTTTTGGACGGTCTTGGATGCTGGCGCGGGCCACCTTGGCTTGCCTTGGGAGCCTTGCTGCCCCTGGGCTCTCGGAGCCGGTCGCCCGATGCACGCACGCTTCGGGAGGCACCCGCCCCCCACCTCCAGCCGAGGATGTGCGGCGCAGTCAGACCCCCCAATTCGTCAAGCCTGCTCCCTGGCGCAGGACTGCAAGCGTTACTCGGAACTGCAGTGTCGGCCTGTAGGCCAGTTCGCACCGCGCCTGGTGGCGTGATGGCGGATGCGCGCGAGGGTCTGCGAAGCGCAAAAGCAGCTCGATATCCTCAGGCTGCGGCCTTCTGGCATTGCCCACGGTGCGCTGGCATGCCCGACGCCCTCCCCGCGACCTTTCGGACGCACCTTCGGCATCGTTTTCGACGCCTCGTGCGCCAGCCTGCGCGCCGCGGCTGCTGTTCCATGGTGCATCCCACACTGGCCACGGGGCCTTGCGCCGCGTAGGTGCGCAGCCCGTCCGAGAGCTACAGGGCTCGGGGACAACCAACAGATGTGGTGGGGGCGGGGGGAAAGGGGCCCGCAATACCCACCTGTGTTCCTCCGCCTTATCATCGTCTGCGGCCACTCCTCAGGGCACTCCCCCTGCTGCGCCCCCCTCGCTGCTAGAGGCCCCCGCCCGTTGACCGCTTCCCGACACAGGTGGCTCCCCAATTCGACTGCTCCCTGACATATGATTATCCTCGATGGAAAGCCTTCGACGCAGGGGGGGGGGGGGCAGCACCCTCGACGGAGACCCCTCGCTGCGTCTCGGCGGGAGGGCAGCTCCTCGCCTGCCGCGCAGCGCCTCCGGCGCTATGGGGGGTTCACCAATAATAGGAGGCCGGAGGACGGATTCAGCTTGTGCGTGCTTCCTCTTTGTGCACGTGTGCCCGTTGCCCTGCTAAGGGAAGCTATGATGTGTGGCAGGTTTGCCAGGGCATGCTCGCCCTCGCCCTGTTCGGCGTCACGTTTTACCCGTATGGGCAAAGCAACAACGCTCCTGTGCAGAGCCCGCGGGAACTCACGCGAGAGGCCCCGGGTCCCCTGGACGTTGTTTGGATGCATCGCCAGCTTTTCATCGCCAGCACTTGGCGGGTTCCCGAAACCCTGAGCCCAAAAATGCGGTCATCTTTTGGAAGGGCGACCTGTGCTTCCGCCGAGCTTCTGCCGCCTTGCGCAGGCGGAGCCGCCGCAGTTTTACTTCCACCGCCTTCCGCCGACATTCCGCCGCGGAAGAGATGACGACCTGTGCTTCCGCCGAGCTTCTGCCGCCTTGCGCAGGCGGAGCCGCCGCAGTTTTACTTCCACCGCCTTCCGCCGACATTCCGCCGCGGAAGAGATGACAACTCCTTCGATCCTCGAAGGCAAGGTCCTTTCTGGAACGCCTCATTTGTCTGACCAGTTTTTCACCCTCCATAGCTTCGGTTCACGGTCCGGGGCCTTGTAAGGACACTCGGATGCCGAACGTGCCAGCAACGCGTTAGAATGACGCTTCGCCAACGTGCTCTCGACCAAAAGGCAAACGACAGGCCCTCCATGTTGCGCTACGGCACATGGGGGCCGTAGCGTATACCATGCAAAGGCCCAAGCCTGAGGTCATGGTATATGCTAGGGCCCGTGGGGCCGTAAATGGGGTGGTGTCGTTTGGTTCCGTTCCTGGTGCAATTTCGAGGGCCGCGGGGGTGGGGGGGGGGTGGAAGATCCAAGCGCGCAGGGCGCCGCCGCGGCATTGCACGCCAGGAGCGGCAAGCCGCACGTCAAGTCCACCCCTGCCCAGGGTGCCTCCTTGCGCGCAGGCCGAAAGTGGTCCAAATGAGCATCGCGTCGTGAGTGCTCCGCGACGCGAGGGGGCCCGAGGCTCTCTCGGCTCGCTCGCTCAGCGGCTTCCTCCTCCGCTTTGCTTTTCCCTCCTGTCGCACACGTCCTCGACGGCGCGCTTCGAGGAAAACCGCAGGCATCGGGCTTTCCTAGCGCTGTGTTGTGTGGGGGCACTTGGCAGTGGCAGTGCGAACCCTGCCGCTGTGCTAGCTGAGGCGTGATAGCACAGCGGCTGCCCGCGCTCGGCGGTCCTCGGCCGCCCCTCCGCGGGCGCTCGGGGCGCGCGCCCTGCTCCCCGACCGAGGGCCCCCGCGGCCCCGGCCCCCCGAGCGGCGCGGGGTCGCCGCCCGAGGCGGATGGCCTCCCGCTGGCGGGACCACCGTGGCGGCCCCTCGCCCGAACGCCCCTCCGATCTTCTCTCCCTCCCTCCCTCCCTCCTTCCCGCCCTCCCTCCCTCCCGCCCCCCCTCCTCCCATCTCCCTCCTCCCTCCTTCCCCCGCTCCCTCCTCACTCCCCCCTGCTGCCTCCTTCCTCCCTCCCTCCCCTCCTCCCTCCTCCTCCTCCTCCCTCCCTCGTTCCCTCCCTCCCTCCCTCCTCCCTCTCTCCTTCCCTCCCTCCCTCTTCCCTCCCTGCCTCCCTCCCTCCCTCCTTCCTCCCTCTCTCCTTCCTCCCTACCTCCTCCCTCCCGCTTCCCTCGCCCCCTCCTCCTCGGCCCTCCTCCTCCCCCGTATCCGCCTCCTCACCGCGCGGCAGTGTTGCACGCGCGAAGCTGCACACGAGCGACGTCTCGGGCCATGGGCCGGCAGAGGAGAGCGTGCAGAGGAGAGCGTGCTCGTGGCTGGGCATGCGAGTGCACGTCGTGGTCTTGTTTGCTGCCCACTCTGCCACGGAGTTCTCTTCGCCGTTCTCGGCCTCCTGCGTCCTCCTCTTGCGGCCGCGGCCAGGATCTGGCGGCCAAGACATCTGGAGCTTCGGTTTTTCGGGGACACGGGCCCCCGACTGGGACCGGTGTTTCATCCCGCGTTTTTTTTGACGGTCCCGTGGCTCGGCAAGGGCTCAAACAGACCGAAAACTATGAAAATCCTCCGACTCGAATTTTTTCGAGACGCCGAATGTCTGGCGGAGGCCGCGTGGCCGCTGCGGCCTGAGTCGGCAGGGGCGGCGGCAGCGGCGGCCGTCGCGGCTGGGCGGGCGGGAGGCCGCGTCCGCCGCCGACGTCACCGGCGCCTGGCAGCCACTGCGGCCGCGGTCGCCAGCGGCGGCCGCCGCGGCCGCCGCTGCGGCTGCCGCCAAGGGCACGGGTGCTGCGGCCCCCGACGGCGCTGGGCGGTGGTCAGCATGAAGAATCGGCTGCACGTAAGAGTGACCTGTTGCTGGAGTGACTTTTCGCGTGGGCAGAGTGGGGTCCCCAGGTGACTGAACGCGATGCGATAGCAGATAGCAGCGTCCTGCGCGTTCGGGTTTGGTTTCGCCGCGGCCCCCGAAAGTCGCGCACTAACAGTCATTCTTGCTTAGGGCCAGCCTTGCGCGCGGCTAAACAGGGGTCGGATTTTTCCAGGCTGGTCAGTGGTGCCTGAATTATCGGGTCCAGAGGATCGCGATGCACTGCCAGTGCATCGGCGATGATTTTCTTGGTCTCGACCTCGCCTTTGCGCGATCTGCCGGTCCCATCTACTCGGGCTCCATTTGGGCGGTCTTTGGTCCTCAGGGAAACGGGCTCTGAGGCATTCTGCCGCTTTCGGCCCCCCGGGGCCTTTCCTGGGCCACGGGGCCGTCAGAAACTGGCTCCAGTTTGGGGGGGCCCCGGCCGTTCGGGGCCCGTGTCCCTCTGGACCCCTTCCCCTCGTGCCAAGGTGGACGTGGACAGCGAAAGGCGCATGTGCCGCGGGCCCCGACTTCGAGGCGCGTGGCCCTGGTCTCCTCGCTCTTCCCTGTCTCTCATCTCTCGTCCCGCGCCCCCCTCATTCCGCTTATTTATCTAGATATATATACATATGTATGCATGTATGTATGTATGTATGTATGTATGTATGTATGTATGTATGTATGTATGTATGTATGTATGTATGTATGTATGTATGTATGTATGTACGTATGCATGTACATATATATATATATACACATATATATATATACAAGACTGCAGTGGCGCTTCGCGCCATGCACCTTGGTCCTTGAAGTTTGGTATGCAGGCGGAAATGGCAGGAAGGTCAAGCCGACAATTTAGCGATAACTCCTTGCTGCCTTTTCTGGCATCGCCGTTATATGATAATGTTGTTCGTTATCCTTGTTCCATGCATACTTTTCCTCATTCTCGCCATACCCTAGGCATTCTCCCCATCCTCCTCAGCTCTTTTTGCGGAGGCTCCTCCTTGGAGAGCCTCTGGGGGCCTCACCAAAGCTCTCAGGCTTTCTTAAAGCCTTCTGGAGGCCTCCTGGGTGTGTTCTGGGGGCCTCTGGGGCTTCCTGAGGCCAACCTGCCTCTAACCGCGGTCTCCCTGAACGCCCCAGTCACGATTTGGAATGCTTCGGAGGGTGTCTTGGGGCCATCTTGGGCCGCCATAGTGCTCTCTTAGGGCCATTTTGGACCCCTGTTGTGCCGTTTTGGGGCTCTCTTGGACTGCCTGGAAGCCCTTTCGGATGGTTGTGGGGCGATTTTGGAGCCTCCCAGGCGGCTTCGGACGCCTAGGAGACCGCCGTCTTGGAGCGTCGGGAAGCCGAAAAGAGGATAGCCCCAAACGCACCAAAAACCGACATAGAATCAATGATTTTTCCCTCTTGGGGCCTTCTTGGGGGTGCTCTTGGAGGCCTCTTGGTACGTTTTGGAGCGATCTTTCGGGGTATGACGGCTTCTTGGAGCGCTCTTGTGCTGTCTTGGGGGTCTCTGGGACGTCTCCGGCGACCCCCTGATCGCCCTGGGTGTGCTGCGAAGGCTTGGCAAAACGCCCTGCGAGGCCCAGGGGGCCGTTTCGAGGCCCGTCCGGAGGGTCTCAACGCTCCAGATCCCGGGGGTCCGGTTTTAGTGGGGGGGGGGGGGACGGGTTTTCCCCCCGCCCGGGCTTATAAGAATATAGGAAGAGGAATATGTTCAGTTATCTTTATATGTATACATACAAAATCTTATACTAGGTGCACATGTATGCACATACATGTGTTTATAATATAATCATGTGCTTATACAATATATATATAATATATATATATATATATATATATATATATATATATATATATATATATATTCATGCAAATACATATGAAACCGTCCACGTTTACACACACGCATTTGTATTTTTATTGGGTGCACAAGATGCAGGCACACACATGCACATATGCACACATACATAGAGACGCGTATAGAAACCCTTGCCCATTTCCCCCAACAGTGCTTGAGCTTAGGGCTCTTTTTCGTTAGTAAGGAGCCGGGCCTGTCTGTCGGTCTGGCGGCTGTGTTGCCGCCGTCGCCGGTGCACCTCCCCTCCCTCCCCCTGTGGGTGTGGGGCGTTTCGTCGTCGTCGTCGTCGTCATCGCCGTCTTCCGTCGTCCGCCGGCGTCGGCGTCGCCCACCCCCCATCCCATCTGGGGGGGTGGCTGTGGAACCCTGGGGCCCATCACATCTGGGGGTGGTGGGGGGGTGTCTGTGAACCCTCGACCAGGGATCATATATGATTCTGCCCCATCGGTCATTTCCTACCTAGGCTCTGCCTAGAAGGGTTCTTACTCTCTTTCTTAAAGAGGCCGGGCAGTGCACACCGCCCTGGGCGGTTCCCCCAGTATCCGCCCCGCGATTCCCCCAGTTACGTCCCCTTAGCTTAGCGTTGCTTATCTCATCTTAGCTTAGCTTATTTCATCTTAGCTTAGCTTAGCTTCATCTTGGCTCAGGTTTATCTTAGCTTAGTTTAGCTTCATCTTAGCTTCGCTGAGCTTTAGCATAGCAGAGCACAGCATAGCATAGCATAGCGTAGCATAGCAGAGCACAGCATAGCATGGGTGTAATTCCCTACCAAGGCTCTGCCTAGAGGGTTAGCTTAGCTTAGCTTAGCTTAGCTTAGCTTAGCATAGCGCAGCGCTGCATTAGCGTAGCATAGCGTACCATAACATAGCTAAGCATATCATAGCATAGCATAGCATATCATAGCGCAGCATAGCATAGCATAGCATAGCATATCATAGCATTGCATCGCATAGCATAGCATAGCGCAGCTTAGCATAGCATAGCATAGCTTAGCATAGCACAGCGCAGCATGCCATAGCATAGCTTAGCATAGCATAGCATCGCATAGCATAGCATAGCATAGCGCAGCATAGCATAGCATAGCATAGCATAGCGCAGCATAGCACGGCATAGCATAGCATAGCATAGCAACTAATGCTGCTTTCCTAGGGGCTCCAACTTCTAGGTAGGGTCGCACTGGGGTAATTTTTAAATGAGCTCGTACCATCCCACCCAAGCTGGTGTAGATCCCCCCTCCCTCGTCATCGTCAAATTTTGCAATGCGCGCACTCGTTTATCAAACGTCAGCAGTTAGCAGGAATCCCTCACAAAAGGCGGGACGAACTGCACATGCGCGCGCTGTCGCGCTCGCATGCCGAACCGAGGAGGCTTCGTAGGAATTTTTGAAAAAAAACGAGTGTCCTGAAAATGTGAGATACATGTTTTTGCAACATGGTTTGCTCAAAAAAGCTACGCGCGCGAATTCTTAAGAAAACTAAAGGTTTTTCAACGTGTTCATCCAATACCACCAAAGCTGACCTCGCGCGCGCATGTCGAAGTCGTTCGAATGCCCTTGCGCGCGTGCGGGGGGGCACACGATCCCTGTCGAATAAAACCATGCGGGCCGTTCGCGCCCGTCGGTCTTGCGCGCATGTTGAAGTCTTTTCAACACCTTCATCACCGACACGTGGGCACCATCATCGCCATCGTCGTGGTCAGCATCGGCGCCGTCATTGTCCTTGCCGTCGTCATCGTCATCATCGTCAACAGCATCGCTACTATCATCATGACCGTCACCATCACCATCATCATCATCATCATCATCATCATCATCATCATTATCATCATCATCATCACCATCATAATTATCATCATCATCATCATCATCATCATCATGTCTGCCGTTGTTGGCGTCGCCATGATATCGCGCCCGCCTGAGTCACCGACTCGCGCTGAAGTGCCCGCCCGTCAACGCGGCCTGCGGGGCGCGCTGCGAAGTGCCCAGCGGTCAGTGCCAACGCGGCCGCGCCGGTCGTGCCAGACTAGCTGGCCGCTGTGTGCACGAGCCTGCGCGGCGGCAGCGATGCGCCAGCCAGCGCCAAGTAGTCATGGCAATCGCCGCCGAGTGGTTTTTCAAACCAAGTTGCGGGTGGGTGGGTGGGGTGGTTGCGCAAACAGTGGAGCTGACAATTTCAAGTTTGGCAGGATGCATTCTCTTTTCTTCAAAAAAAGATAGGTTCTACCACCCTCCCCCCCGGACTTATCCAATCACTGGGAACAGATGTAAAACACATAGGATTCTGACCCAATGTCCATCCGACTTCTGAATTCATGCTATCCCAGCCAGGCTGGTATCGACCCCCCTTCGGTTCCCTGGACAAAAAAATAGAATGCGCGCGCACTCGTTTATCAAAAGTCAGAAGTTTTCAATAATCCCTTGCAACAGAAATTTGGCGGAATGCGCACGCGCGCGTCGTCGCGCGCGCACGCCGAAATCCTTCACAAAAACTCTCGGTTTCGAAAGGATTTCAAAATCGAGCGAAACCGTAGGTTCTTTCAACATTTGCAAGAAGATGCTACCAAACGGGCGTCGCGCGCGCATGTCGAAGTCGTTCGAACTGAACTCCCTTGCGCGCGTGCCGTCGCGAGAATCCCTCGCAAGAAGGGGAACGGATTGCACACGCGCGCGTCGTCGCGCGCGCATGCCGGAATCATTCAACATTTTTCGGTATCGGAAGGATTTCAAAATCGAGTGTCCAAACAACACACAAAAACACAAGGTTTCGCAACACGGATTTTCAACAAAAGCGTGCGCGCGTGTTCTTGCGAATTCGTAAATAATCCATCGGTTTTTCAACATATCATAACATGCTACCAAACAGGCTTCGCGCACGCGCATGTGGAAATTGTTCGAACGCCCTTGCGCGCGTGCTGGGGTGGCACGATCCGTGTCAAATAACACCATGCGAGCCACTCTCCCGCGTCTGCAGCGCGCGCATGTCGAACTCCTCCCAAAATCTTCATCACCAACTCGATGACGCCGTCATCGTCGCTGGCGTGATCGGCATCGGCGCCTTCATCGCCATTTTCTTCTTCATCGTCATCATCATCATCATCATCACCATCATCATCGTGTCTACAATTGTCGTCACCAACGCCGCCACTATCATCGTCATCTTGTCTACAACTGTCGACGTTGCCATGATACCGCACCCGCCCAAGCCGCGGACTCGCACTCAAGTGCCCGTTGGAATGTGCCGAGCGGTCAGCACCACCGCGGCCCCGTCGATCGCCCCAAACTACCTGGCCGCTGCGCGCGCGCATGCGCGGGCTATGGCGGCTTCAGAGATGCACCAGCCAGCGCCGAGCACTCATCGAAATCTCCGCCGCATGAGGTTTGCAAACCCAATTGAGGGTGCGTGGGTGGGATGTTTGCGCGAGCAGTGGAGCGGACAACCCATTGCAAGCACAAGTTAATTGCACAATATAAATTCTCCTTTCTGAAAAGATTAATAGATTCTCCCCCCCTCCCCCCCAGACTTATCGGTTCCCCCTGGGATAGTATGATTTCATATCTATTCTGCATACTCGTCCATCCTGAATATGAAATCATACCATCCCAGCCAAACCGGGTTCCCCCCCCTGAGGTTCCCTGGTAAAAAAAAAGAAAAAACTATGCGGTGACATTTTTTGTTCTAGCATGCGACTTTTTCGCTAATCCCTTGCAACAAATGGGACGCAGTGCACACGCGCGCGTCGTCGCGCGCGCATGCCGAAATCCTTCAAAACCCTTCGGTTCCGGGGAGATTCCAAATGGAATTTCCAAACAACATGCAAAAACACAGGGTTTCGCAACACAGATTTTCTAAAAAAGCTTACGCGCGAGCTCTTGCGAAATCTTAAGGAAACCATAGGTTTTTCAACATTTTCACAAAATGCTACCAAACGGGCTTCGCGCGCGCATGTCGAAATCAGTCGAACGCCCTTGCGCGTGTGCCGTCGCGAAAATCTTCTGCACAAAATGGGACGAAGTGTAAACGCGCGCGAAGTCCCGCGCGTATGCCGAAATCCTTCAAAAACCTTCGGTTTCGGAAGGATTCCAAAATTGTGTGTCCAAAAAACATACAAAAACACAAGGTTTCGCAACACGGGTTTTCAACAAAAGCGTGCGCGCGCGCTCTTGCGTCGTCGTCGTCGTCGTCGTCGTCGTCCTCCCTCCTCCCTCGTCGTCGTCGTCGTCGTCGTCGTCGTCGCCGTCGTCGTCTTCTGTCTTTCCTCGTCGTCGTCGTCGTCGTCTTGGCGTCGTCGTCGCTTCCGTCGTCGTTGTCGCCGTGGTCGTCCTTCCTCCCTCGTTGTCTTCGTCGGCGTCTTGTCGTTGTCCCTCCTATTTCGTCGCCGTCGTCGTCGTCGTCGTCGTCGTCGTCGTGGTCTTCACTCCTCCCTCGTCGTTATCCTCCTCCCTCGTCGTCGTCGTCGTCCGTCGTCGGCGTCTCGTCGTCGTCCCTCCTATTTCGTCGCCGTCGTCGTCGTCTTCGTCGTCGTTGTCGTCGTCGTCGTCTTCCCTCCTCCCTCGTCGTTGTCGTCGTCGGCGTCGCCGTCCTTCCTCCTTCTTCGTCGTTCGCGTCGTCGCCGTCTTCCCTCCTCCATCGTCGTTGTCGTCGTTGTCGCCGTCGTCGTTTTTTTCTCCTCCCTCGTCGTCGTCTCCATTGGCGACGTCGTCGTCGTCGTTGGCGTCGGCGTCGTCGTCGTCTTCGTCGACGTCGACGCCGGCGGTGTCGTCGCAGTCGGTGTCTGCGGCGCCGTCGTCGTCGTTGTCGCTGTCGTCGTCGGCGTCGGTGTCGTGGCCAAGTGCCATGTGGTACCTACCGTCACGGTCTTGTCTTAAGAAGTCTTGTGACCAAGTTGCGGGTGGGAGGGTGGGATGTTTGCACGAGCAGTAGAGAGGACAGCTTCAAGACGGTCAAAGTGAGTTGCACCACGTAGATGGCACAGCACCTATTGCCCAACATTGGTTGCGCACCAGAAATTGCACCTCGCATATTGCACATTACAGTTTGCAGTGCGTATACTGCAGTACATAGACTGCACTAGCATATGGCACATCTCCTCTCTTTTGGAAGAAGTTAGATATCCGCCCACGCAGTTATCGATTCCCCCCGGGATAGGACGATTCAATATGTCTCTGGCCCTCCGCGCATTCTAACTACCCTAATTACGAATTCATTTCATCCCCGCGGAACCTCTAATCGACCCCCCCTCCTCATCACATAATATTGAGCGCGCGCCCGTTTATCAACGACCAGCGCTATCGAGCAATCCTTCGCCATGTATGAGACAACGTCCACACGTGCGCGTCGTCGCCCGCGCGCGCCAGATGTTGTCAACAACCATAGGTTTCGCATGGGCTGCAATATCGGCTTCCCCGACAGGGTATCACAAACCTGCTGTTTTGCATTCTGTTTTTGGTATTACGTGTATTTTCTGCGCGCGCGCTCTTGCGAATAATTGCGAACACCATCGACCCAGCGGGCCTGTCGCGCGCGCGTTCAAATCATCCGGACGCCTTTGCGAGCTTGCTGGGTGGGGGTGGGGGCACGATCCCTGTCGAAGAAGACCATGCGGGCCACATTCGCGCCCGTCGGCCGCGCGCGCATGCCGAAGTCTTTCCAACACCTTCTTCACCGACACGTGGGCACCATCATCGCCATCGGCGTGGTCAGCATCGGCGCCTTCATTGTCTTTGCCGTCGTCATCGTTATCGTCGTCAACAACATCAGTACTATCATCATCACCATCATCATCATGTCTGCCGTTGTTGACGTCGCCATGATACCGCGCCCGCCTGAGTCACCGCCTCGCGCTGAAGTGCCGTGCGTCAGCGCGGCCTGTGGGACGCGCTGGGGAGTCCCCAGCGGTCAGCTCCACTGCGGCCGCGTCGGCCGCGCCATACTAGCTGCCCGCTGTGCGCGCGAGCTTGCGCGCGCTAGCGCGGTTGTATCGATGCGCCAGCCAGCGCCAAACGGTCATCGCAATTGTCGCCGCATGGGTTTTGCAAGCCAGGGTGCCGGTGGGTGGGTGCGATGATTGCGCGAGCAGTGGAGTCGACAACTGCGAACCAAAATTAATGACATTACAGGGGTAGCGCCACATATATTGCACCATATAACTTGCGCACATGTCATGCACCACATAGTTCACATCGTAGATCGCACACCATGGACATCACAACATCCATGAACCACGAAGACAACACAACGCATATTGGCTCACATATATGGCGCTACGTAGATTGCTACACAACGGAAAACACCGCATGTCTAGCTATGAACATGTTGTTTGGAGTTCACGCTGGCCACCATGGTTATCATCCTTTCTTTTCGTTGAGTTTGTATCTGGCGGCTTGTGACCCCAGTTGCACCGATGTGAACAATCAGCGCGTAAACCCATCACACAGACTGTTGTATGTCTTTCGTATCTCCGTAAAGCAGAGCCCCCCGCTCCCGTTTAAAACGAACATTTCCCGTTCCCGCAAGATTCGGTGGAAGCTTTCAAAGCAATCCGCGTGACCAGTTGCAACTTTTGACCGCCAGAGAAACTGAACACATATAATTGCAAGATGTGAGAATGCGCATTGTTGGTCCCCTGTCCGTGTGCGTGCGTCAAGAGATGAAGACCCTGGGGGGGCACGTTACCCTGCCCCCCGCCCTGTCTTCCTCGTCGGCTGCATGCCCTCCCAGGCGTCGCCCTGCTCCCATCCCTCCGTCCCTCCCTCTCTCCTGCCAGCCGCTCCCCGCTTCCCTGCCAGACTCTGGCGCCCTTCTCTCAATTTCAGGATCTCCGTACGTAGTCTGGATGAGCAACTTTCCAAGATTACCCAGGCATCCTTCCCCTTCGGCCCATCCTTGGCCGTTTTCGCTAGCCGCGCCCCGCCCGCAAAGTATCGACATGGCCTTTCAAGGCCCTTGCATCGTTATCGTGCGTCCCTCTCATACGGGTTGGCTGTAGCGGGCGTTCTGGTCGGCCCGTGCAGGGGGGGCCGCTGGCGAGGCGATGCCGCGCTCTGGCCAGCCCAGGGTCGCCCGAGGCACCAGGGGAGTTCGCCTCGGGCGCCCGCCCGGGGGTCTCAAAGGGCGCCCGGGGCTTCCTGGTCCCCTGCCCTGCTTCGCCCAGGACAGCTTTCCACCGCCTCGCCGTGCTCAGCTCTGCAAAGAGTGTTTTTTTACCCTCTGGGCCACACCGCGCGTTATGCCCCCCCCCCTCCCCCCCCCCTCCCCCCCTATAACGTAAGGTTCCCCCCTCAGGGCGTCCTTGGCACTGCTGCTTTGCGTCCGGCACCAGTGGGGGTGGGCCATTACATTAGCCCCCCCCTGTCCCCCCCCTCCCCCCCTATAACGCCCGCTATGGCCGCGAATAAATAAATGCGCTTGCATGTTTAGCAGGTTCTGATCTGCTCCGCGTTGTTCTGCGCTGCTCGGAGCTGCATTGCTTTTGAGTTTCACTGCGTGGTACTGCGTTGCCTGGCGTTGCGTTGCATAGCGCTGATTTGCATTGCGGTGCTTCGCTCTGTACTGCGATGCGCTGCCCTGCGCTCCTATGTCATGGCCTTGGAATGCCGCGCATGTTGGCAATACTCGATGCTCTGCGTTATGCCGTTTTGCTTTGCATCGCACTGCGTTGCGTTGCTTCGCAGGGATGAATGCCCATAATCGAGGTTGACCTGGGTTCATCTTCTCCCCGAGGCGCAGCCCATGCGGTCGCCGCCGATGGCCGCCGAGGGGTTGCATTCCGCACTGCCGGCCTCGGGTGGCGAGGCGCCCCGCTAGCTTCCTCGCCCGCCTTGCCGCTCTCATCTTGGTTCCCATGCAGGTGTGCTGGGGAGGAGGGGGTGGAGACGGAACCGGAGGAGGAGGAGGAAGAAACTGCAGGCGAGACAAGCAGCACACGTACACTCCTTCGGAGGTTCGCGTGGAGTTCCTCCGTCAGCGCTGGACCCCCTTTGCGGCGCCTCCGACGCTGCCCCCAGCGTGTTTTGTCTTTCTATCTGCCTCTTTTTCCATACGTGTGTGTGTGTGTGCCTCGCTCCTTCCACTCTTCCTTTCCCACTCTTTCCAACTCTTTCCCACTCTTTCCCACTCTCCCTGTCGTCCCCACTCTTCCCACTCTTCCACTCTTTCCACTCCTCCCACTCTGTCCATTTCCCATTTTTCCTCTCGTCAACTCTATGCATTTCCCTGGGCTTAGTTCTCTGCTGTTCTTGACACTTGACGTATCCTCACCAGCCCATCCAGAAACGATCGCCAGGGAAGGTACCTTCATCAGGGCAGCGTAGGAGCAAGAACAGACAGAGAAGTTCTGACGTAATTACCGAGCCTGCCGTAGCAGTAGGAGGCGGATGAGAAAGTAGAGACGGAGGAGGGGGAGGGAGGATAACGAATAGGGAGGTGGGTGGAGGAGGAGGAGTAGGAGGAGGAGGAGGAGGAGGAGGAGGAGGAGGAGGAGGAGAGGCGGAGGAGGAGGAGGAGGATCAGCAGGATGATAATGAGTAGAAGCAGGGGCAGGAGGATGGGGGAGGAAGGAGACGGCGACGATGATAACAGTCTATTCCTGTCACTCCCTCCTGCCTGAATGGAGATCTAAACCGTGGGTGAAACCGTGAGTGGTTCTGCGCGTAAGTTCTGCACGCTGTGGTTGAGCGCACACTGTGGGAACACGCTGTGGTTGAGTGCGCCCGTTAGAGCGCGCTGTGAGAGCACGCTAAGCACGCTGTGGGAACACGCCGTGAGAGCACGCTGTGAGAGCACGCCGTGGGAGCACGCTTTGGGAGCATGCTGTGGGAGCACGGTGTGAGAGCACGCCGTGAGAGCACGCTGCGAGAGCACGCTGTGAGCGCACGGTGTGAGAACACGCTGTGAGAGCACGCTGTGAGAGCACGCTGTGGGAGCCCGCTGTGAGAGCACGCGCACGCTGTGAGAGCACGGTGTGAGAGCACGGTGTGAGAGCTCGGTGTGGGAGCACGCTGTGAGAGCACGCTGGGAGAGCGCGCCGTGAGAGCACGCTGTGAGAGCACGGTGTGAGCGCACGCTGTGAGAGCACGCTGTGAGAGCACGCCGCTGGGGCACGCTGGGAGAGCACGCCGTGAGCGCACGCTGTGAGAGCACGCCGTGAGAGCACGCTGCGAGAACACGCTGCGCGAGCACGCTGTGGTAGCACGCCGTGCGAGCACGCTATGAGAGCACGCTGTGAGAGCACGCTGTGAGAGCACGCTCTGGGAACACGGTGTGAGAGCACGCTGTGAGAGCACGCTGTGAGAGCACGCTGTGAGAGCACGCTGGGAGAGCACGGTGTGAGAGCACGGTGTGAGCGCACGCTGTGAGAGCACGCTGTGAGCACGCTGTGAGAGCACGCTGTGAGAACACGCTGTGAGAGCACGCTGTGAGAGCACGCTGTGGAAGCACGCTGCTGGAGCCCGCTGTGAGAGCACGCCGTGAGAGCACGCTGCGAGAGCACGCTGTGAGCGCACGGTGTGAGAGCACGCTGTGGATGCACGCTGTGAGAGCACGCTGTGGGAGCACGCTGCGGGAGCACTCTGTGAAAGCACGCTATGAGTGCACGCTGCGCATACGCGCGCACACACAACACTATGGAGGAAAGCAGTCCGGGACGCTCGGAAACAAATCCAGCGCGTAAGCGCTTGAAGATTACGTCGTGCCCTCAGCGTGTATTCGCAACGTGCTGCCAAGCTTTTCCTGATTGGCCTGCGCGCAGCGAGCACTAAAAGCGTGCACCCATGGCTTGAGAGTCACGCTGCGAGTGTTGTGGAGTGTGCGCGCGCCGTGAGTGCGCGCCGCGATGTGAGTGCGCTCTATGAGAGCACATTGTGAGAGCGCGCTGTGGTTGAGCGCGCGCTGACTCTGTGAGTGCACGCTGCACGAGCGCATAGTGGAAAGCGGTCCGGGACGCGCGGAAACAAATCCAGCGCGTTTTTGAAGACTGCTGTGGTTGAGCGATCGCTGTGAGTGCACGCTGTGGTTGAGTGCGCGCTGTGGTTGATTGCGCAGCGTGCGCTCGCGGCGTGCGCTGAACCAGAGCGAGCGCTCAACCGCAGCGTGCGCTCAACAGCGTGCGCTCAACCACAGCTTGTGCTCAACAGCGTGCGCTCGTCAGCGTGCGCTCAACCTCAGCGCGCGCTCAATCACAGGGTGCGCTCAATGTGGCTGCTGCTTGCGGCGACGGCGAGCTTGGGAACGCTTGGGAGCAAATAGAGCGTCTGGATACTTCTGGAAGCGCCTGGGAACGTCTGGGATACATGGGAGCGCGCTGTGAAGATCACCCGATGTCCAGTAATTGATTTGTTACACAATATCGTGAACGTTGAACGGATGTGAAGATGAGCAGGTGCGTGTTGCATGGTATTTTGTGTATGGGATGGTGAGTGTTGGCTTACTGTGCAGGTCAGCCGATTTCCACCTACATGTTTCGGCAAGGGACCATGAAGTTTGGATGGTTCTGAAGATCAGCGGATGTGCATAGATTTTAGTTGTTTTTTTGTTGCAAGGGATCGTCAGGATCGGCATCGGCAGATGTGTGCCGAGTGGTATTTCAGTGCGGGAGATGGTCAATATTGACATCACCAGATGTGCATTTGCGCAGGGGATCGTGTAGGCTAGGTATGTGGAAAGAGCAGAAAGCCCCCACGCCGTACCCTTCTCAATCTATATTTGGCTCAGTATGATACGGTCTTACGAACAGCCGATGTGCACCGCGCCCCGTGATTTGCACCGGATCTCTAAAAGGATCGCGGCCTTGGACCGGCTTGGAACCAGTCGGGGAGTTGTCGGAGGCGCGTATATATATATAATCATAGGGCTATAGAGATACAAGAGTTTGCGCGGATGATTCCCTCCCGCCATAAACCTGTCCCATAAGATCGACATCCTCAACAATCTAAACGCGTCAACGCGATCAGAATTCTTCTGAGGACGCCTCCTGCGGCGACCAGGACAATGAAGGTCAGGATGCGGATGCTACTGCTGCTGGTGGCGACGGCAAACCTTGCAGCGCTTGGGGAGCGCCCACCAATTTTTTTTTGCAAGGGATGGAGGGCCAGGTTGCGGCTGGGGGCCCGTTCGTAAGCGGCCGCGGCAGCGATTCAGGGTTATATAGTTATTGGGTCAGAGACTGAGGGTGGTAGGGTTACGGTGTGGAGGGGTGACAGGGTTCAGATGTTAGGTTTCGGCTTACAGCTTATGGTTTGGGTGTGAGGGTGAGAGTTAGGGTGTTAGGGGTACGGTGCTAGTGTTAGGGTGTTGAAGTGTCAGGGTTAGGGTGGTGCGGTGAGAGGGTTCGGATTATATGGTGTTTCTGGTTAGGCAGCTAGAGTTCGGGTCAGGTTAGGGTGCTAAGGTTGGGTTGGTAAGGTGGTCGGATCAGGGTGCTCAGGATGGAGGGGCTCCGAAGCTACAAGGAGTGCAATTCCCCCCCCCCTCTCTCGGGGCAAACGGGAGGCGGGGGGGTTCAACAATTTGCCCCAACGGGGGGGAAGGGCGGGTGGAGGATGAGGGCCCCCTCCCTCTTGGAAAGAGGGGGTTGTCTGGGACGATCCATCGGGAAAGGGGGGGTGTTCAGGATGGCGGACCGAGGAAAGTCTGAGGGTTCAATTCCCCCTCCTGGGTCAACCAGCGGCGCTCCCTCCATCTTGAGGTGTCGGATGCCTTTCAGAAACCACAAGGCGAGAAACCAAGCATCACGGGAAACCTGGGGTGTCTGAAGAGTTTGGCCTCTCGGGGGTCTCCCTGGGACGTTCTATGGACACTTGGAGCCGTCTTGGAGTGGTCGTGGGGCCTCTTGGAGGCACGCTGGAGGTCAACTTCAGACATCATGGGCCATCTTGAGCCAGCTTGATGGCTACCTCGGATCTTTCGAGGCTCTTTTGGAGCCATCTTGGGCAATTTTTTCAGGCTTTGATCGCTCGCGGGGGCGTCTGTCCAGACCCAGGGGAGGGGGTCAGGGGGAAGGGTAACCCCCTCCCCGAACGGGACGACGGAACAAACAGCTCTCCAAATCACCTGCGCCCAAAGGGCTGGTGGGATTCTCATCACCTTGTTTTACTCACTTGTCCTTCTTGTCCGCATTCTTGCCCTCGTCATTGTCGTCCAGGTGACGCTGCGGCGGACCCGGATCTCCCTGGAGCGGAATGCATTGGGCGCCGTGCCTCCACAGTGACTACAGCGGCACGTGCGTCACATGATCCCAACGGTGTGACCCTATCATTGTTCGGGACCTTCCAGTCTGCTTGACGGCCTGGATGAGGTGGAGACAGCGATGAATTGGGGGAAGGAGGAAGGTCACCCTTGCAGAGTGAAGGCCCGCATCATTGACACATTACGCAGCTTGCGGCATGAGTCGGGTGTGCTGGATCCCGCCTCGTGTTCGTCATGCTGCGACCAGAGGACGGCACACTCTCCATCGTCATTTATCTGTAGCCTCTTTTGTTCAAGGGTTGTCTTGGGCCAGGTCCAGTCGGATGCCGCCTGCTCCCTGATTGCAGGGACACAGGGGTTGTTGGCACCAATCCGCTGAAGCTTCCGTGATCGAGCCATGAGCGGCCCTCCGCAGCCGCAACCGCCAACCCTGGAAGTTGTGGACAGCACACGCCTAAAGATTCTTCTCGCTTCGCGGGGCGCACGCCCAGAGCGCTCAAGAAGTCAAGACGCTGTCGGGTTTGGCCCGCTCGTCTGCCGCCCTGGCCTGCCGTCCCGCTCTGCTGCCGTTGGAGGCTCCTCGGGATTTTTTTTGGGACCTCTCTCGGAGGCCATTCGTGGCCTCTCGAGGTGCCTCTCGGGAACCACTCTCGGAGGCCTCTCGGAGGCCCTTTCTCGGAGGTGTCCTTGGAGGCCTCTTGGCGCCCCTTTGTGGCAGCGCGGCTCCTCCTCCTCCTCCTCCTCCTCGTCGTCCTCCTCCTCCTCCACCCACCTCCTCTCTTCGTCGTCCTCCTCCTCCCTCCTCCTCCTCCTCCTCCTCCTCCTCCGCCTCTCTGGGGTGTCTGGGGGCCGAGGCTTTCAAGGCCAGTCCGATTTCCCTCTCTGGCTCCCCTCTCGTCCGGCCCTCCTGAGGACCTCTTTGGCCGTCATGGGGCCCTCTTGGGCCGTCCTGGTGCCCTCTTGGGGGGCCTCTTCGACCGTCTTGAGGCGATACTGGCTGCCTTTTGGGGCGTCTCGGGCGTCTTCAAGCTCGAACATGCAAGAGCGTAATAATCGGACAATACCCTAGAGAAACCTATTTGCCTAACAGCGAAGACTGATAGGTTTCTAGTGGGGTCAAAAGAGAGCATCCTGATTCCCCAGGGGGTCTGGGCAGGATCGGGGGGATGCCGGGGAAAACCTGGGACTCCTTTTTTAGCCAACAGTAACGCACTTCGTGGTCTTCGAGTTCCCAGAACTCCATTCCTGGGCATGATTTTGAATGCCCGGAGCCAACTGTAGGCCACTTCGTGTTTTTCGAGTTCCCAGAACTCTATTCCTGGGCATGATTTTACATGCCCGGAGCCAACTGTAGGCCACTTCGTGGTCTTCGAGTTCCCAGAATTCCATTCCTGGGCATAATTTCGAATGCCCGGAGCCAACTGTAGGCCACTTCGTGGTCTTCGAGTTCCCAGAACTCCATTCCTGGGCATGATTTTGAATGCCCGGAGCCAACTGTGGGCCACTTCGTGTTCTTCGAGTTCCCAGAACTCCATTCCCGGGCCACATTTTGAATGCTGAGGCAGGCTGATGCTGAGGCTGAGGCAGGCTGAGGCTGAGGCAGGCTGAGGCTGAGGCCGAGGCTGAAGGCAGACTGAGGCTGAGGCTGAAGCAGGCTGAGGCTGAGGCTGAGGCAGGCTGAGGCTGAGGCTGAGGCAGGCTGATGCTGAGGCAGGCTGAGGCTGAGGCTGAGGCTGATGCAGGCTGAGGCTGAGGCAGGCTGAGGCTGAGGCCGAGGCTGAAGGCAGACTGAGGCTGAGGCTGAAGCAGGCTGAGGCTGAGGCTGAGGCAGGCTGAGGCTGAGGCTGAGGCAGGCTGATGCTGAGGCAGGCTGAGGCTGAGGCTGAGGCTGATGCAGGCTGAGGCTGAGGCAGGCTGAGGCTGAGGCCGAGGCTGAAGGCAGACTGAGGCTGAGGCTGAAGCAGGCTGAGGCTGAGGCTGAGGGCTGAGGCTGAGGCTGCAGGCTGAGGCTGAGGCAGGCTGAGGCTGAGGCTGAGGCTGATGCAGGCTGAGGCTGAGGCAGGCTGAGGCTGAGGCCGAGGCTGAAGGCAGACTGAGGCTGAGGCTGAAGCAGGCTGAGGCTGAGGCTGAGGCAGGCTGAGGCTGAGGCTGAGGCAGGCTGATGCTGAGGCAGGCTGAGGCTGAGGCTGAGGCTGATGCAGGCTGAGGCTGAGGCAGGCTGAGGCTGAGGCCGAGGCTGAAGGCAGACTGAGGCTGAGGCTGAAGCAGGCTGAGGCTGAGGCTGAGGCAGGCTGAGGCTGAGGCTGAGGCAGGCTGATGCTGAGGCAGGCTGAGGCTGAGGCTGAGGCTGATGCAGGCTGAGGCTGAGGCAGGCTGAGGCTGAGGCCGAGGCTGAAGGCAGACTGAGGCTGAGGCTGAAGCAGGCTGAGGCTGAGGCTGAGGCAGGCTGAGGCTGAGGCTGAGGCAGGCTGATGCTGAGGCAGGCTGAGGCTGAGGCTGAGGCTGATGCAGGCTGAGGCTGAGGCAGGCTGAGGCTGAGGCCGAGGCTGAAGGCAGACTGAGGCTGAGGCTGAAGCAGGCTGAGGCTGAGGCTGAGGCAGGCTGAGGCTGAGGCTGAGGCAGGCTGAGGCTGAGGCTGAGGCTGAGGCTGAGGCTGCAGGAGGCTGAGGCAGGCTGAGGCTGAGGCCGAGGCTGAAGGCAGACTGAGGCTGAAGCAGGCTGAGGCTGAGGCTGAGGCTGAGGCTGAGGCTGAGGCAGGCTGAGGCTGAGGCAGGCTGAGGCTGAGGCTGAGGCTGATGCAGGCTGAGGCTGAGGCAGGCTGAGGCTGAGGCCGAGGCTGAAGGCAGACTGAGGCTGAGGCTGAAGCAGGCTGAGGCTGAGGCAGAGGCAGGCTGAGGCTGAGGCTGAGGCAGGCTGATGCTGGGGCAGGCTGAGGCTGAGGCTGAGGCTGATGCAGGCTGAGGCTGAGGCAGGCTGAGGCTGAGGCCGAGGCTGAAGGCAGGCTGAGGCTGAAGCTGAAGCAGGCTGAGGCTAAGGCTGAAGCAGGCTGAGGCTGAGGCAGGCTGATGCTGAGGCTGAGGCTGAGGCTGAGGCTGTGACTACGACTGCCGTTGCCACTGCGACTGTCATCGCGAATGCGACTACGACTGCGTGAGCAGCAGAATTCTACAACTGGATTCTCATCTGAATCTTAAGGGGAATGCTTCCAGATATGCTCCTACACATCGCTGTTAGGTTGCTTTGCCGGGATAATGTGTGTTTCTTGCCGCTGGAGGCCTTCTCGGGGATTCTCTTGGGGCCCTCCTTCGGCGTCTTGGAGGCGTCGTGGGCCGTCCAGAGGCTGCATTGGGGCCATGTTCACACGGGTATTGCGCTCGACGGATCACCCCGCCCGAGCGCGAACGGCTTGCGACGGGGCTGCTTGGTGGTGGGGGGAATGCACCGACCACGAACCAGTGGAACTAACGTGTCGGGAAGCGCGAGACTTCCGCGGATCGCGAGCCAGGGGGCAGGGGGGGGCCCGTCTGGCGTCGCGGAGCCTCTGGGGTCTGACCGAGGAGGCGGAACGGCGCAGGCGGGAGTTCGCGAGGCTCGCGGATTCTGCCGTTGACCAGGTTGGACAGGGGGTCTCCTTGGGGGGGCCCTGTGGCGGTGTCACACGAGGCGGGGCAGAAAGCGCTGGGGGCTGCGCCTCGTCGGGCCAGGCGCCCGTGGGCGGACGGCAGGGAAAATGAAATCGCCGCCTATGATGCGGAGATCGCCGCGGCCAAGGATCGCGACCGCGCAGCGCGTATGGGGCCGAGACCTGGGAGGCGGTGGAGAAGGAACGGGCTGAGAGCCGACGCGCGTGACGACAGATCCGGGCGAGGAAAATGAGATGCCCGAGGTAGTGGGAATTGGCCAGGTGGGAGGATCAATGGGGGGCTCGCCACAGAGGCTGCGGAATCGGGCAACCAGGCGAGCCCGCGCGAGCTTTTCCGCGGCCTGCGTGACCGGCCCAAAGGCGGCTGGCGCGACGGGGGCCGCCAGACGGTCGGGAATCTGGAGGTGGAGCGGCAGGCTTGGGCCTCCCATTTCAAGAAAGTCTCGGAAGGGGAGGGGGGCCGTGCGTGCCCGTGTCTAGCAGAACGTGACCAAAACGCCCAGGCCGGTGCCAAGGCATGGGCACGTGCCCAGTGGCATGGAGCTAGATCGGTGCCAGGGCCGAATGCGGCTCGGCAAGGCGGCGGGCTGCGACGAGTTCCCCGTTGAAACCCTAAGGTTCTGTGGCAAGAAGTTCCGTCGCGCGGTGTATCATGTGATAAGGGAGGTGTGGCGCCGAGCCTCGACGGCGGCGGACCAGGGCGAGAGTCGCGATTGGCCCAATTAGTGGAAAGGCAAGAGGGTCATCGCCCCGCTGTGGAAAGGCAAGGGCCGCAAGAAAGACAAGAACGCGTGCAGAGGGATCGCGCTAAGCGTCGGGTCGAAACTCCTGGCCCGAGTGATGGCGGCGCGGCCTGGACGGTGGGCGGAAGGTTTTTTGGGCGAGACTCACTGCGGATTCCGCCGTGGTCGGTGTGTAGATGATGTGCTACAGACCAGCAGGCGGCTCGTCCAGGAGATTAGCAGGGGGGGTAAGGGGGGTGCCCCCTGGTACCGCTTCAGTTTTTTTCTCATCGAAAGGGCGTGCCCCCGGGTATGCAAGGATGGCCTCTGGGTGCTCCTGCGGCGACGGGGGTGTGACGAACAAGTGATCAGAGTGTGTCGAGCGCTTCGCGAGGGCACGGAGTGCGCCGCCAGGGTCGAAGGCGGTCTGTCCCAATTTTGGCTCCCCGACCGGGGCTTCTGTGAAGGTTGCCCTTCGTCCCCGCTTCTCTTTAATTTGTGCCGCGATGGGTTCGCGGGGGATTTCCGCTCCCGGCGGGCAAGTGAGGCGGCGGCCTACGGGGGGGGGGCTGGCAGGGGCCCGCTGGAATTTGCGTTTGAACGAGGACCTGGTTAAGAACTCGCATAACAAGACTGTCCGCGAAGGCGGCGGCCATCGCAGAGACGTGGACAGCGTCGTCAAAGGGGATTTCGGCTACGCAGATGACACAGGCATCTGCGGCATGGAAGACGAGGTTCAGCGTGCCGAACGGACTTTCGCGTCCACCCTGGTGGATTGGGAAGCGCGAGTGAACCGAGGGAAGACGGAGCGCTTGCGCGTGAGCGCGCAGGGCCGTCGGTTGTACGACGTTACAGGGTTCGGTGAAGTTGGCAGCGTGCGACATGTGGGCGGAGTAATAGCAGAGGATGGCAAGCACGACGGGGACACAATGTGGCGAGTCAGCCGCGCGCGGGCCAATGTGGGTGAAGTCAGACATGCGTAGGAGTCTGAAGGAGCGTGCGGTCGGGGGGGCCGGAGCGGCGCGCGGCGCCACGTGCGCTTGACCATAATGAAGACCGCGGCGGTGCCAACCATGGTGGCTTTTTACAAATCCTGGGCCTGGACACAGCGTCAGATCATGGCTCTGCAGAGGGTTGCTCACTTCGCGGTGCGTAAAGGCATGGGCATGGACGTGCGCCGGATGCGGAAGCACCACGTCACGGACGAACAATTTTACGCGGCGGTGGGATGGGAGAACATGGTGGGCATTATTGCGCGGCAGAGTTTGGCGTGGTTGGGGCGCGTGGCTCGCGTGCCTGTGCAAAGACGACCCAGGCAGGCGTTGTGCGTTTGGGTGGGCAGAGGTCGGTGGGCAGTGGGGATCCTGCAGCCGAAGTGGCTGGGGCGCGTCCCGTGCCGCGCGGGGCCCTCGCCGACGGATTGGTTTCGCAGGGCGCAGCTGCGGAAGAAGTAGAAGCGGGCGACGTCCCAGATAGGGGGGAAGGCGTTTCTCTGGGTCCAGCTCCTCATCTTGAACCAGCTCCTGGCGGCCCTAGGGCCCTTGAGGGCAGAAAACTGGCCAAACAACTTCCAGGGCGAATCGCCTTCCCTCAGGACCAGTCCCTGAGGACCATCTTGCGGTATGAATTGTTCATCCGCTGCCGGAGAGCTCCCGACCTCTCCGATGGTATGGGACTCACAAGGGCACGCAAGTACCACGTGTCTTCCTTCGAGGCGTGCGTCCAACCCGAACATGTAGTACAACCGTCTTGTCGTGCACCATTTCCCGAGCGGTATGGCTTGAAAATGCCCGCCATGGACCTCGTGCTGTCCGCCACCGTGCCTTCTGGCACATTGATGCGTGCTAGGATGCCAAATGCTGTCTGGTAGGGTCTCTGCAATCTTCCAAGGGGCCCCTCACTCTCCCCGCAGTTCCTCGTCGCGCGCGCCGGCCCCTCTTCCCGACGGAAAAACGACATCATCAGCAACGACATTATCATCATCATCATCATCATCATCATCATCATCATCATCATCATCATCATCATCATCAGTAGCAGCAGCAACAACAACATCATCATCATCATCAACAGCATCATCAGCGTCACCATGATCAGAATGATGGTCGTCATCATCGTATCATTTTCACCATGATCAGCAGCATCATCATCGGTATCATCGTCAGCATGATGATGGTGATGCTCCTCATCCTCATCCTCATCCTCATCCTCATCCTCATCAACATCATCATCCCCAGCAACATCATCAGCAGCAGCAGCAGCATCATCATCGCCATCATCACAATTCAGCATCCGTCATCCATCATCCACCACCATCCACCACCACCATCATCATTATCACCATCACTAGCACCCTTACCGTCACCATCGTCACCATCGTCACCATCTCCATCTTCATCATCATCCTCATGTTCATCTAGGCTTGATGGGGTAGGTGTAGGTGTAGGCGAAGGTCCCTGAGAGCCTTGACAGAGCCTGAGTGGTCCACGTACGTTTTCGCAACACACCGTGCACTACACACCTACACACCGACACACCTACGATACACACACTTACACACACGTGCACACCTACACCACGCACCTACAAATACACTCACCTACACCCACACGCCGACATGCGGACCTGCAAGAAAACCGCACATGAGGTAGTTCAAGTGTGTGTCCGGCGGTATGTGTATATATATGCATATATATATATATATATATAGATATCAGTGTTTGTGTGTGTTTCAGTACAGATCGGGATCGCAGGCTGTAGGGAGCCGTCGCCTTTCTGTTGAAGAGAATGCGCTCTTCGTTTGAACATGAAGCGCTCGCATTCGAGACTGATCGGTAGATCAGGTAGCTCGTTAGGACGACTGCGCGCAGGCAATGTTTTATGCGCGGTGACAAAGGAACCGATGATATCTCATACGCCTGCTGACCCCGAAGGGGCTGCCAGATAAAGTGGGAGGGGGTCTCGTGCAAGCCCCCGCCAACGAGTTATGCCGTTGCTCTAACGTCGTCGTTGGACGGTGTGAAATCGACATGGTACGTTGACCGCTCTGGGAATGCGCATTCAGACAAGAAAAATGCGAATGTTTTTGGCGCCAGTTGCAGAAGTGTCACCGTCGTGGACCTGGCGATGGGCCCAAGCTACAGGGCTCAAATTTCTGTTAAGGACGGTGAGAAGTGGAGCGCCTATTCGGATCTTTGCGAGCCTTGTGTCATCAGCAACCCTGAGCCGCCGGCGGCTCCGATGTTGACGGTCCTTGACGAGAGCTCCATGAAGATCAGTTGGCTGCTGGACGACTTGGGCTGCGAGCCAAAGCCTACGCGTGTTTCTATTGCTTGGACAAACACGGTTGGTGGCCCTGGTATCACATACCTGGACAAACACGGGGGGCATCACACGGACAAAGTTCCCACCATTGACACAGGCGCTAAAGAGGTCATTGTGAAGTTCCTGAGGACAAATGTACCGTATCAGGCACAGATGGCAGTGCAGAACGCAGTGGGCTGGAGCAAATATTCACCCTTCTGCCCGCCAGATAAGATTTCAAAGCCGATCCAGTTGGACCCTCCTGTGCTGGAGGTGGTGCATGGGGACAGGATACAGGTGATATGGGAACCTCCGAGATTGGGGCTCCCGTGCACCGCCTACGCCGTGGCGTTGAATGACGGCAAAGTGACGCTGTACTTAGATGCCAAGGGTGCGCCCCATGACAACAAGGACAACGCGAGCATCATCCCCGCCACGCAGACTTCGATTATGGTCCCTCTGCTGCTGGAGAACGTCCCCTACAAGGCCCAGGTGGCCAGCCGCAACGCGCTCGGTTGGGGACCATACTCTGCGTTCAGCAAAACCGAGACTGTGGTGAAGGAGAAGAAGAAGGCACCGCTCGTCGCGACAGAGGACGATTTTGAGATTGCGATGTGATCGCAGGTGATCTTGTTTGCAATCGTTTCACACGTGCCGCACCCTAGTTGTGCTGGAGCTCGCACGTCCAGTGCCAGCAGAAGGCTTTCGGCAGTTTAGTTGCTCCTTGTACCTTGTTGTGGTGCTGCGCTTCGTGCTGCCTGTCGGGCGCGATTCTGCGATCACGACCCCCCCCCTCCGCCGCGCCTCGTTCCGCATCCCACGGCGTCTCGCGAGGTCTCGTCTCGCTCCACGTATTGGTAGCTGCCGAGCGGACCAGCGAAAGCGCTTGGAGCCTGCAGCTTCGCTCCACAACCCTGGTTCCCTCCTCCACTGCTGCCCTTCCTCCACCGTGCCGCGGCGTAGTGCCCACGGATATGGGTGGCCGCTTTTGGTGTGGACTTGCGGAACAGAATTCGTCATCATCTTCACTACCACCTCGCTCTGTGGTTGGAATCACCACGGTATAACACCTGCTTGTCATCCTGTCCGTGGCTTGGGCCCTCTTCGGCTGTCCCAGTCTTGCTTGCCCATTGCCAGGCTCGTTTAATACACAGTTGGGGTGGAGTGGCCATCTCGAGGTCCCAGTGTCGCAGGCCACAGACAACCTGCCTTCGGAGGCCAGCAGAGGAGCTAAGCTCAGGCACCAGCCGACGAGAAGGGAGGGAGCGTCGCCGAGGAGTTTCACCTGTACGAGAA
>CAUYUJ010016804.1:281385-307416 GCA_963575745.1 Prorocentrum cordatum
AGCAGTAGTCGTAGTAGTAGTAGTAGTAGTAGTAGTAGTAGTAGTAGTAGTAGTAGTAGTAGTAGTAGTAGTAGAAGTAGTACTAGTGTAGTAGTGGTAGTAGTAGTAGTAGTAGTAGTAGTAGTAGTAGTAGTAGTAGTAGTAGTAGTGGTAGTAGTAGTAGTAGTAGTAGTAGTAGTAGTAGTTTCGGGCCTGGTGCCCTTTGTCCTAGATGTCAACGGCCGCTGGGGCGCAGAGGCGGAGACGTGGCTGCGCCGTGCCGTAGGGGAATTGGCTGAGGCCGAACGGCTCGCGGCTCGTGCAGCCCTGCGGTCGGCAGTAGCCAACGCCCTGCAAGGACAAATTGCGGAGCAGGTCGCCCTGGCGACGGAGGACGCAGCGAGACTGGATGCAGGGGCCGCCCCGAGCGTCCAGTCTTGACTAGCTGTGGCCCCGCCCCACTTGCATGCGAGCACTGACCCACCTCTCCCCTTCCTCTTTCCCGCAGCCCTGAGTGGTCATAAAAAATTGCCACCTCTGCAGTGTGCAAGGTTTCGCTCAGTCTCCAGGTCGCGCACACAGCGCGCCTCTATAGTATCATGTTTGGTCTGCACGCCATGGTGTGTTGCCTCCTTGCTTTGCGCATGTTGTGGTCTCGACATGCCTCATCTTTGATGCTCGTCATCTCTGGCATGAGGTGGTCTCGCTGCCCATCGGGGATGAGCCTTCGTGCAACCAACAGCACCTGCCCTAGGCCGCTGGCTAAAGAGGCGTCAAGAGGCGTTGAAGATCGGGGCCTCCCCGCGGGTCCTGGGGCCGTCGGCTGCCCGCCGCCCGCTTTGTCGCCCGCCCGCGACGTGGTTGCCTCGCCCCCCTCCCCCCTCTCCTGCCCGTCCAGGGCCCCGAACAGGGGGTCAGGCCGTTTTCCGCCAACATAATGCACGGGCCCCATGCATCTGGAACCGCTGGCTTCAGCCCATCGTCTTCCTGTGTCACCTGTGTCCCGCCCTGGCAGTTGACCGCCCCATTTTGGTTCGGTGTACAGCCTCCTCCCCTCCCCTTCCCCCCCCCCGCCAGCTGTTTGGCTCGTGAGTAACTGCCTCGCACATTCTCTCGAGCTGCACCTCTCGTGCCATCCACCCGACCAAGTTATGGCGCCCAAGTTCTCGAAGCCTGTGCCGACGCCGTGGCCCGCAAAGACGCGCGCCGCGGGGGAGGCACCAACCTCCAGAGCAAGACCGATGCAGCGCCCTGTCCAGCAGGTAAGCTTGTCGGGGAGCGAAGGCGAGGATCACGACATGGTGTCTGAGGCGGCGACCTTTCGGACGGCACCTACGGTGCACACGGGATCAGCTACCCCCGCTGAGGACGCCGATGGAGGCGGCGGTACGGGGGCCGCCCCCAGTGCCGCCGCTTCCGATGGCGCCTCGGCGATGCCTGCATCGGCGGTGGTGCCAGTGACATCAGCCGCCCTGGCGGCGGCAGCCACGTATGCCGACTTCACCGCAGAGCAGCGGCGCGGGCTGGACGCGCTCACCCTCGCGCCCCACAACCTTCAGCTGAGGGAGCATGCTGTGGGCGGCCGTGGCGGCCGTGGGACGCGCAGCGAGGCAGACGCGGAGCGCGCCGTGGACGACGGGGCCGCCAGCGAGGCCCCGAGTGCTGCGACCGCGGGAGCCCTCAGCGGCCGTGGGGGCAAGCGCCACCGCCGACGCAGCAACAAAGCCGTCTACGGCCAGGCCCCCCAGCCGAGCGACGGCGCACCAGCCGCGCTCGAAGACGTAGAGATGATGGCGGAGGAGGACTACGCTGAGGCGGGCTACGTCCACTGCATGGGCGCGTACTGGGTCCCGCCGCACCGCCTGGGCTGGCGTCGGAGGTGCACGGCGCTGGACGACTGGAAGATCATGGCGGTGGAGTACGTGGACGAGCTCAGCTGCGCGGAGATGCGTCGCTATGCGGAAGCCAAAGAGCACAACAAGAAATACCCCGATCTGAGGAGGGGCGAAGAGGGGCAGTACAAGCTGTACATGTGCTCGACCTGCGTGGCAACGACGCATGGCATCTCCGAGCACGAGGCCGTGACGCGCGCTGCGCGCGCGAACAAGGGCCCAGGCTCCATTGACCATGCCGCCAAGCGGGTGGCGAAGTTCCGTGCGAGCTTCGACTACATCAAGGAGGGCATGGGCGTCCTGGTGGGGTTCGCGCTCTCAGAGGAAGGCTTGCTTGCCCTGCGGAGGTCAACGGAGGGCGTGGGGGTGGGCATCGACCCCGAGAGTACAGGCGCCCCCCAGCCACGGAAGAAGTGGCGAGGGAGGTGGGCCGCCCGATGGCGAGGGAGGCGGGGGTGGTGCCAGGGCCGACCCGCGCGCCACCCCCGCCCCTCGAGGAAGAACCTCCCAGTGATGAGGAGAACGACCCTCAGCCCGGCGTGGACGCGGAGGGCCAGGGGCTCCAGCTGACCGAGGTCCAGACCGTGAAGGAGGTAACGGACATCGAGCCCTTGCTGCGGCTCGGCCTATCCAAGAAGTCGCTGAAGCGCATGGCGCGGGCCTATGGCGCCCTCACATTCGAGACCATGCGCGCCCACGTGCTGGGCGGCCTGGGGCCCATCCTGGAAACGAAGGAGGACATGGGAGGGGCACCGAGGTGCAGGACGGAGTCCAGAAGTGGCTCGACGCGCTGAACGAGGAGGCGGAGGTGGATGTGGGAAGGCTGAAGAGGGGTCTCCTGGAAGTCTCGGGGATCGCAGATGCCCACCTGGGACACAAACGTGCCTGGAAGGAGGAGTGCCAGGGCAACGCCGCGGCGCAGGAGGCCTACCGCCGCATGGGCGACTACACGGACCAGTTCTACCGTGGCAAAGGCTTCACGTTCAACATGTACTACAAATGCGCGGCCAACAAGACCTGGGATAATCTCAGGGGATGCTGCTCGGTGATCCGCTCGGATCGCTGGTCACAGCTGCTCTCATGCGCCCAGGAGGCAGCGGGAGATGCGGGCCAGTGCTGGTACTGCCACTGCGGTGCGCGCTACTCGACCTCCTATGGGGTCTGCGTCGAGTTCATAGAGGAGGAGTCGGATCCGCCACACGCGTACTACATGCACGCGGAGCATCCCGAGGAGGACATCCGCGACCTGAAGGCACTGCTGCGCTACGACAAGCTCAAGAAGGAGGGGATCTCAGTGGTCAACGCGGTGGACCTCCTGAGGTACCTGCCCAAAGTTGAGCCGCTGGCGGTTGGCACCGTCTTCAAGCGCTATGCTCCGCACCAGGCACAGTGGGAGGGCCACTATGTGCTGATGGAGGGGCTCACCTGGGAGAGCTTGCCCACGTTCGAGTGGACCGACCTCTACGCGCAGGTCGCCTGGGGACTGAACGACCCTGAATGGGCGGGCTACAGCAAGAAGGCGCGGAACAAAGCCAAGAGGGAGCGCCTGGAGATGGCGCGCAGGGAGTTGGCGCTCTACGAGCGCCGTCACAACCTGAAGGAGGGCAGCCTCTCGGGCGGCGGGGGTGGTACAGGGGCCGCCCCGCGCGCCACCCCCGTTCGCAGCGCCGGCGCCCCGCCAGCGAGCGGGGCCCGCGGCAGCGAGGACCCGCCACCACCGCCAGCTGGAGTCCCGCCAGAGGCCGCAGCCATCATGGGCCCCCCGCCGCCGCCGCCGACGGCGCCCCCTGATGTGCCGCCGCCGCCGACGCACCCGCCACCGCAGACGGACTCGCTCCCGCAGCAGGTCCCAAGCGCTGCAGCCCTGAACGTGGCCCTCGGTGAAGACCTTGAGCGTCAGATCTTTGGGCCCGCGGGGCAGGCGGGGGGCAGTGGCGACCTCCGCGGGGAGGTGCGGGCGCTGCCGTCGCAGGTCTTCGCCGCCATCGCGCAGGGAACAGGCCAGCAGGCCTGAGGAATAATGCCCAGCAGGTTCCAGGGCCCCGACAGGCCGCGTGAGTACATGCCAAATTGTCTACATGTTGCGTTCTGTAGTGCGGCGGGCCCATAGCGGCGCCCCCACCCGCTTGGCGTCACATGTAGCCTGTGCCTAGGCTAGGCAATTGCCTACCTGTGCACTCTGCCACCTTGGCACGCCAACTGGCTTGCCATCTCGGCCTCCTCACGTTCACTTGCGCTCGTTGGCCTCGCTGGCGGTGCTGGGGCAGCCCCGTGTACTGCAGCGTCGCCGTCGGGCACCTGGCCATTTTGGCCTGCCATCCTGGCCTCATCTCGCGCCTTCATGCGCTTGTAGGCTTGGGTGGCGGTACTGGGGTCGCCCCGTGTGCCTCTATGCTGCCGCCTGCGCCTTACTTTTCGCTGTGGGGACCAGCTGCCCTCGGCCAGGCGCCAGTTGCTGCATGCACGTCAGACCTGCCCTTGGCTTGTCATTCAGGCCTAGCCTCGCGTCTTTCCGCGCTAGTCGGCCTGGGTGGCGGTACTGGGGTCGCCCCGTGTGCTGCTGTGCCGTTGCTGGCGCTTCACCTTGGGCTGTTGGCCCAACTGCCCACGGTGCGAGCGCCTGACGTTGCAAGCATGTCAGACCCGCCCTTTCACCCAGAAGAGGTGCGCGCTACATACTGGTAATGAGGCAGCCACAAGGACGCTCTTCCCTAGGTGGTTGAGCCGTGGTGATGTGGTGCACGAGACCGCCAGTAGTAGTAGTAGTAGTAGTAGTAGTAGTAGTAGTAGTAGTAGTAGTAGTAGTAGTAGTAGTAGTAGTAGTAGTAGTAGTAATAATAGCACTACTACTGCTACTACTGGTAGAAAAGAGGTAGAAGAAGAAGGAGGGCGCCTCCTAGGGCGGAGTGGCTTGCAGTTGCTGCCCGGCGTGGGCTCAGGAGATGGTGTGGCGCCTGCTGAGCGCCCTCCTCACGACGCTTGCAGCGTGGGTCAAGGCCCGCTGCTCGCGGCAGGGCCAGCCGTCGTCGTCGGTGGTGGAGGGTGGGCAGGTCACGACGGCGCAAGTGGGCTTCAAACCGACGTTCGCCAGGCAACGAGATGCGGAGCGGGCGCGTCTGCCCTGCCCGCCAGATCGATACCTTCCGGGGTCACTCTGACATCGTGGCTGGGCATGCCAGGTGGAGGAGGAGGGATCCGATCGACTCGGCTGGAGGGACCGTCGAGAAACATAGCACCGTCTGTGTCTCCCTCGGTGGGGGGCCACGACGTGAAAACAATATGCTGAAATAGCAGCAATGGCTGTATTTGTCTGCTATCCTGCCTGGCGGAGAAAACACCGCGGCCCCAGCCCCCTCCCAGGGAGGATGAGGAAAGGAGGGAGGGAGGGAGGATTGTCGGTGTGCTTCAGATCTGCCTGGATTTCAGAAGCTGCTGTCCAGCTTAAACTACACGAGCATACGCTTACTGTACTCATGCGGAGCATTGCTCCGTCCGCGCTGGTACCTTCGTTTGCTGCATGGTCCAACGCGCTTGATGATGCCCTTCCATATCTGCACGGTTTCCTTTTCAAGTCTCACGGCCGAAAGTACAGTAAGATGATCATATGTTTGCCACATGATCCATCCTTGTTTCGGACCGTACCACCGCTCAGATGATGATGGCCCAGGGCTGCGCGTTCCAGATTGAAGAAATACCACAGAACAAGATGATGGTAGAGCTGGAGTGATAAGCAGAAGGGTGATGAGGAGGACGAGTATCATGATGCTGCGGCTTCTGCTGATGAAGATTGTTCGGTTCTAGGCGGCTGAAGGCGAACCTGGAGCCTGTTCCTAAGTCGGGAAAGTTGCAGATCTGGAGCACGCTCGACCATGCACAGTGGAGCACCGGAGGCCTCATTCTGGCTGAAGCTGAGAGCGCCAGCCTGTTGCGATTCAAATGGAGGCGCCCGTACAAGGCGTTCGGTGGAATAGGAAATGGCCACGTTGCCGCCAGGCAAGTCCACTAATCTTCAGACAAAATCCGGACTTCCTTGCCCGTTTTGGGTTACTCTAAGCGGCCGTTTCCCTTAATTCGGACGGTGCTAGGACGAGGAAAAATCAAGTTCTCCGTTCGGAGCGCTCCGAGAAGGCTGCAGCGCCCGAGACATCCTCCAGAGCAGCTGGATCGCAGAGATTCTCGAATTATCCGTACTCGATTTTTTCCCCGTCTTGGCTTCGTCTTGTTGAAGTGGCGTCGGCTGGCTGCACATCAGCCGCGGGGCGCGGCGGGCGGAGAGCGCCCTCTGTGCGCGTTTTTCGCCCCGTGCTGCGCGGCCGCGGCAACGGACGTCGCGCCGGCAACCGTAGGCTTCGGCGACCTGAGAAGCGGAAGCGAAGGGAGATCTTTTTGCATCATTCAGGCCCTCCTCCTTCTCCTTCTCCCCCTCCTCCTCCTCCTCCTCCTCCTCTTCCTCCTTCCCCTCCTCCTTCCCCTCCTCGCTCCCTCCTTCGACTGGGAAGGGACAGAGGACGCCACGATGGAGCTGCTGCAGTTGGCCCCCCCCGCGTGGTCCCAGATTGCTCTCAGATCGTGGCTTGGGTCATGGGTCACAAGTCGCAGGATGGCCCGGCTTGATTCTCAGTGCATCTTCGGGTGCGATGCTCCAGATAACGTCAATCACTATATATGTAGTTGCCGCAGGTTACATTATATCGCCTCCATGGCTCTGCGCTCATTTCTCCCAGGGGACCCTCTCTTCCTCCTTGGTCTGCGAGGCGGTCCCATGGCCTTTGTTGTTGCGTGTTATCACACACATCGTTTAGCGTCCCATCAGAGTTCGCTTCCATTGTCCCTCTCCCAAGCCGACCAGTTGATAGACGCCGTGAGGTTGGCCACGCGTCTCCCAACGCGGAGGCGTCAGAGGCATTTGTTGTGCCGAGCCTCCCTCGACTCCATCGTGGAGCAGGCGCGACTGGGAAGGGAGGAAGGGTAGAGTGACTAGGATCTGGACTCCTTCACGCTCCGCCTCCTCCTTCCCCTCCTCCGCCTCCTCCTCCTCCCCCTCCTCCCCCTCCTCCCCCTCCTCCTCCTCCTCCTCCTCCTCCTTCTTGTACGGCTTGCTGGAGAAGGGGAGGTGGTGGAGCGCGCGGGGGCGGCGTGTGAAAGTCCATTAAGCATCGGGCGAGGCTAGGACGAGGATAAATCCGTTCCAAGGCATTCCGTGACGCTCTCGGAGCGTTCCGAATCGCTCTGAGAAGGCCGCGGCGCCCGAGGCATCCTCCAGATCCGCCGGATCTCAGAGATTCTCGATATATCCTCGCCCGAATCTATCTTCGTCTTGACTTCGTTTTATGGTGGAGCGTGTGGGGCGGCGTGTGAAAGTCAATTGAGCGAACTTGGCATTCCGTGCGAAGGATCTGGTACTGCGCAGGCATTTCTGTGCCTTGTGCGTGCCTTATGTGGGCGGCCAGGCCTTTGGGGCTGTGGCATTCTTTCTGACACTCGCATTCAGGGCACGTCAGACTCGGGGCTGGCACGTTCATCAGGTCAGGCGGGGGCGGCCGCTTTCCTCGCAGCTAGCGCGAGGTCGTCTGGGACTGCGGAGCGTCACATGGAGAAACGCGAAAATCGTGACAAAGTTGCCTCCACCTTACGGGTTTCGGCACATGAGCTGGCGCCAAGCACCTGGGAACTGGAACGTGTCCCCGAGGGTCTGGGTGTTGGCGGCTGCCAGATGCCTGAGGTCCGCCAAGAGCTGCTGGGCAGACGCAGGCTTGGGCACAGCAGCGATGCAGCGCAGCACAAGCGGCGGACCTTGCAGTGGCGAGCCGAGGCCAGCAAGACGTTGAGCCCGCACCAGAGAGGCTATCGGGGGCACCGGCAACGCGGTCCGCACCTCGAGATCCGTCGGCGTGCAGGGGGCCACCAGACGCATCGAGCCGTGAATGCGGCGCAGCGCTCGGTGGTACGGGGCCCCGATCCAAAGCCAACCCTTCTCCATCTGACCACGCTATGCCGCTACTGCGAACAGGTGTCGCGAGAGAACGAGGGAGTTGGCGAGCATCATCCTTGTGGTCTCCGCGATAGCCTTGGCGGCCTGCGGCGCGAAGGTCTGCTGCGCCTTCGCCGAGTTGCGGCGGCCGTCGGCCTGGTGGCCGCCCGCGTCCTGATGAATCGTGCCCAGGTGGGGGGAGTGGTGAACGAACTCCTGGGCGTGGCCGCCTGTGGAGGTGAGCTGCTCGCGCCCGTTCGGCAGGAGTTCGCGTTGGTGGAGCTTCTTGGATCCCCTGGCCACGCACTTAGGTGTCTGGAGTTCTACGGTAGCGCATGCTTCCCGGAACCGCTGACGCGCGCGGCCAGGTGCTAGCTCGTTGGCCAGGTTAAAGCAGAGGGTGCCTAGCCAGAAGCTTTGGCGGGCCCTGCGGCGAGCGAGGACCACCTCGTGCTCCGCCCCACGCACGGCGAACCATGTGGCGCACTTCAGGAGCGGCCTTGCCTCCGTGGATCGAAGGAGTTGGCATCTCTTCCTCGGCGGAAAGCTGGCGGAAGCTGGCGGAAGTAGAACGAGGCCGCCTCCGCTGGCGGAAGCCGGCGGAAGGACGGCGGAAACCGGCGGTAGTAAAAAATGCGCCCAAAGAGGTGGCAAATTCCCTAAACAGTGCTTGCACTTGGGCCCTTATCCCTGTTCTAAGGAACTGGGCTGGTGTGGCGGTCTGGCGGCTGTGTCGTCGCCGTCCCCGTCTCGTCGCCGCCTCGTCGCCGCCCGTCGCATGGGCTATGTTGTCGCCGTCGCCGCCGCCCCGTCACCGCCTCGTCGCCGCCCGTCGTATGGGCGGGTGTGGCTGTCTGGCGGCTTTGTTGTCGCCGTCGCCGCCCCGTCGGCGCCTCGTCGCCGCCCGTCGCATGGGCCAGTGTGGCGGTGTGGCGGCTATGTTGTCGCCGTCGCCGCCCCGTCGCCGTCCCTTCGCCGCCCCGTCGCTTTGCACCACATGTATTGTCATACATGGAATGCGCAAGATGTGTTCTTCTTTCTGAAATTGATTATGATCTACCCCCCCTGGATTATTCAAGGGGGTTGCGGCATTCCGCCGACCTCCACAAGGAGTGAGTGTTTGAGACGGTCGTGGAAGTTATATCTTGGGTGGAGCCTCCTGAGTGAATCTGCGGGGTCTCTTGGGACGCCTCTCTGGGGCCTCTTCGAATATCTTTGGGGCATGTGGGAGGCTTTTTGGGGCCTCGTGGGGGCCTGCAGGGAGCTTCTTGGGGGCGTCTCTTGGAGGGCCCTCGAGGGCCTCTGGGGGCTCGAGGGGCCATCTCGGTGGGCAAGGCTCGAAATGTCAGTTCGTATTCCTCCTCTTGGGCTTTCCTGGAGCCTTCCTGGGGCCCTCCAGAGGCTGTCTTGGGCCGTCTTTCGGGAGCCCCTGGGGCTGTCTTTGGGCGCTCTTGGGCCGTCTTGGGGCCTTCTTGAAGGCATCATGGGCCGTGTTGGGACGATCTTGGGGGCCACTTGTGCCGTCGTGTTCGCTGTCAAAACGTAACATGATGCGAATGTGCTGAACATGTATGTTTTCCCAAGAGAATGAGATGATTTTGACCTCTTGGGGCCCTCTCGGCGATCCTCTGGATTTGCCTTTGGGCTGTCTTGGGGGCCTCGTGGGCCATCTTGAAGCCATCTTGGATCGTCGTGGGGCTACCCTGTGCCATCATAATGCTCTCTTCGACTGTTTTGGCGCTCTGTTCTCGGGCTGCCTTGGGGTTTCTTGGGGGCTCCGGAGAGCCCCCAGGATGGTTGGCGAGCTCGTCCCCCCCCCCTGCAATCGGATTTTGGACCCTGGGGGAGGGGGAAAGGGGGAGGGGACCAGCCCAATGTTTCACACACCTTGTTACCGCCGCCAAGCGGGCGCCGGCGGATCCCCCTGCCGTAGGGATGTGCAATTTTCTCTCGATTTGCTCCGTTTCTGATTCTACGTCTCGTCTAAGTATGCCATCCCAGCTAAGCCGGTATCGATCCTCCCCCTACCATCCTCGGCAACAGACGCAAGCGCGCACCACACTCGTTTACAAAACCGTCATTTTCGAAAGGATTTTTAACATCGAGTGGCCCGAAGACATACACAAATACATGGTTTTGCAACGCCAATTTTCAAAAAGCCTGCGCGCGCGCTGGTTTGTCAACATGTCAATGCGTAGGCATGTCGGGATTCTTCGAACGCTCTTGCGCGCGTGCTGGGGGGGGGGCACTATCCTTGTCAAATAGTACCATGAGGGCTACTCGCGCCCGTCGGCCGCGCACGCATGTCGAAATCCTTTTTCAAACCTTCATCACCGACGCGTGGACACCATCATCGTCATCTTCGGGGTCAGCATCGGCGCCGTCATTTGCCTTCCCGTCGTTAGCGTCATCGTCGTCACCAGCATCGCTGCAATCTTAATCGCGTCAGCCATTGTCGACGTCGCTATGATACCGCGCTCAACCGAGACTGGCTCGCTCTGAAGTGCCCGCGCGTCAGCTCGGCTTGTGAGACGCGTTGGTAAGTCCCCAGCGGTCAACGCCAATGCGGCCGCGTCGGTCGCGCCAGACTAGCTGGCCGCTCTGCGCGCGAACCTGCGCTCGCTAGCGCGGCCGCAGTGATGTGCCAGCCAGCGCCAGGCAGGCATCACAATTGCCGCCTCACGGGTTTTGCAAACCAAGTTGCGGGTGGGTGGGTTGGATGATTTCGCGAATAGTGTACTTTCAATTCACTGCGGGCAACAATTAATTGCACCACAAATACTGCACTTCATCTATTGCACAGCGAAGATTGCATCACATAGATTCTGTATTCTAAGAGAATCTTATGATCTACCCCCCTCGGACGTAATGCATAATTTTCTTTGTGTTGCAATTTTCATACGATTCAACCCCACCGTCCATCCTAAATATGAGTTCGTACCATCCCAGGCAGACGACCATCGACCCCCCTTCATCTTCTTCCCAAAAATACTACGCGCGTGCACTCGTGTATAACGAATCACCAGTCTTCGAACTTCCCTTGCAGCATATGTGACGAAGTGCGCACGCGCGCGTCGTCGCGCTTGCATGCTGGAGTCCTTCAAAATCTTTGGTTTCGTCCGGATTTCAAATTCGAACGGCCCGAAGCATACAAGAAACCAATGGTTTCGCAACAAGGGTTTTCAAAGCAGTATGCGCTCGTGCTCTTACGATTTCTTCGGGGAACCTTCGGTATTCCAACATGCTCATCAAGTGATACCAATTGTGCTTCTCGTACGCGCATGTCGAGGTCGTTTCAGCGCCGTTGCGCGCGTGCCGTCGCAAGAGTCCCTTGCAACACATGTGACGACATGCACATGCGCGCGTCGTCTCGCGCGCATGCTGAACTCCTTCAAAAACCTTGGTTATCGTAGGGATATGTAATGCCAGCTTTCCAACAACAAATCTGCGCGCGCACGCTCTAGCGAGTTCTCAACACAACATGTCTTTTCTTCAGAACTCTTCAGCACATGCTACCACGCGTGCATTCCGCGCCGCATGTCAAAATCAATTGAACGCCCTTGAGCGCGTGCGGGGAAGGGGCGCGATCCCTGTCAGGTAACGTGCTGCGGTCCACTCGCGCGCGTCGGCCGCGCCCGCATGTCGAAATATGCGTGCGCCCTTCCCTCGCAAGGGCGTTCAACTGATTTAGACATGCGGCGCGCCGTCCACGTCGCGCCGCTGCTCGCGCGAGCATGCGCGGATATGTGCGGACTGGCGCGGCCGCGCAGGTGCATCAACCAACGCCAAACACTCATCGGGATCGCCGCCGCATCGGTTTTGCACAACAAATCGCGGGTGGGTGGGTGGGGTGATTGCGCGAGCAGTGGAGCTAACAGTTCCAAGTTTGTCAAAACTCATTGCGCAACACAAGTGGCTCCAAATGTATTGCACCGCGTTGTTTGCACCATAAAGGTAGGCTTCTCCACATCGATCGCACACCATATATTGCACCACGTAGATTGCGCAGCACAGGCTGCACCACATAGATTGCACCACGAAAAGTGCTCGACATATGTTGTTCCACACATATTGCCCACCGTATGTTGCACCGCATATATTGCACCACTTGGCACCACATATATTGCACAACATCCCTTGCACCACGTAGGTTGCACAACAGATTTTGCAGCACACATCGTACACGACATATATTGTTCCACATAGATTGTGCACATGTTTTTCGGGTCTACGCTGGCGAAGTTTTTGGGGTTCAGACTTTCCGTATTCAGCCATGTACCAGTATGTTATATTGCAATTTGCCGAACCTTCTGTGGTGTCATGCCAGCTTGTTCAGACAGAGGCGCGTGCCTCTCTACGCCTGTCTGGGCTGCTTGCGCGATGTGCGTGGGGATGCTGGGGGAGCTGTAGATCCTGCGGCAAGGTCCGAAAGCTTGCCGCAGCTGGCGCCGTAAAGATACCTGCGAATGATGCGATCGAAAGCTTTGGTCAAAGTCAGAAAGAGCAGTGCGCAAGACATCTGCTGGTGGAGGGCGCGTTCAATAAAAGTGTGGATGCCCGAGGTGGGAAGCTTGGCGGCCCTCCCCAGCATGGAGTCAAACTGCGCCTGGTCCAAGGAGTTGAGGGCCGTGCGGGAGACTGGCTTGGCGTTGGACATACAGTGCCACTTGGATGGGTGGTCGGAGATGTGGATGCCGCGATTATTGCAGCGCACCGTAGGGTCACCCCTCCTGTTTCCAGATGTCCCAGAGCCTGCCCCCCTTCATTGTGAGAGGAACACGGGCGGCAGGACGGGTACTTTGAACAAGGGGATCACCATGTCAAACGTAGCTTGTCCCCTTGCTTTCCAGATGGATGTGCTGCTCTCATCTGGTACTCCTTGCTCGCGAGAATTCGTTCAACAAGGACCTTATTGTCCGAGCCCCCTCATGCTGGAGATCCGCTGCAGCGGCAACAGCGGGTTTTTGGATTGTGAGCGCGTAGTGATGACGATGCTGCTGCTGCTGATGACGCTGATTATGATGATAATCATAATGATGATGCTGATGATGATGCTGCTGATGACGATGATCCTGATGATGACGGTGATGTTGATGGTGATGGTGTTAATGATGATTATGGTGTTGATGGGGGGCTGATGATGACCACCATGATGACGATGACGACGATGAAGCAGATGATGATGATGATGATGATGATGATGATGATGATGATGATGATGATGATGATGATGATGCACATGGTGCCGACGATGACGATGATGCTGATGATGGTAATGATGATGCTGATGATGACGATTATGATAATGATGATGTTGATGATAATGATGGCAATGACTGCGATGGTGATGATAATGGTAATGGTGATGGTGACGGTTGTGCTGGTAATGATGATGATGCTGGCGATGATGATTACGACGATATTGATGATGACGATGCTGATGCTGATGACGATTCTGCTGATGATCATGATGATGCTGATGCTGATGATGACGTTGCTGCTGATGATGATGGTGATGGCGATGGTGATGCTGATGCTGATGATGCTGCTGATGATGATGCTGATGATGATGTTGTTGTTGGTCATACTGACGATGAGGGCGATGATGGTGCTGATGATGCGTATGGCGATGCTGATGCTGGTGGTGGTGATGGAGTGGGGGCGAGGAGTAGGTACGTTTACCAACTCTCCAGCGATTGTACACCCCACCGCGGACACACAGGTCCAACAGGCTCACCCCGACGATCGGGCCAAGCGAACGAAAAGCGGGGGAGGCAGGTTGCGCCTCGGTTGGCGCGGGGGGCGTGCTTGCAACGGCGTCGCCTGGTGCGCCGCCAGATGCACTGCTATCGACTGAGTGGCCCTTCGCCGGAGTGACCTTTGGTGCGGGCCCATTGGGGTCCCCCGATTGCCGAACGCGATGTGGTAGTAGCATCTTGCGCGCTTGTGTTTGGCCCCCCGACCGGCGGACCCCCAAAAGCCGCGCGCACTTAAGGGTCACTCTTGCGTGTAGCCGATGCTGCACGTGAGGGTGCCCTTGTTCGCCAGGGTGACCTCTTGGTGCTGGCCAGCCAGGGCGGGCTGCGCCTCCAGCACCCCCCGTTGGCGCCCGGAGGGTTGCCTTTGGCGGGGGCGCCTCCCCCCAGGCAGCAGTGCACCAGCAGGTCACCCTCGGCAAAGGCCGCCCTTTGCGCAGGGCCGAGACGCTCCGAGCTCGCTGCGGCCACCGAGCCGAAGGGCTCCCAGGACCGAAGGCCTTTCGGCCCTCGGGCGCCGCGGCCGTCCGCGGCGGCGGCGCCGCGGAGCCCCTCGCCGCCGCTCCGAGGCCGTCGAGGGCGGCCGAGGCCTCGGACCGAGGCCGCTCCGAGGGTGGCGGCCGCCGCGCGCCGCCCTGCAGCAGGTGGCGCGCCACTGGGACTGGCTCGGGGTCGGCCTGCGGGCTCGGCCCGCGCGCTTCGTGATGCTCGGGGCCGCGGTGGCCTCGCCGTGGAGGCCGGCGTCCCAGGCGGGGAGGGGGCGGCGCGCACGCGGGGGAGATGGAGATATGGGGACGGGTGCGGGGGGGGGGGGAGGGGTGCGGAGAGGGTACGGAGGGGGCGAGGGGTGAAAGGGGGTGCGGGAGTGCGGGGGCATGGGCTGCGGAGGGGGGGGTAAGTGGGGGGGCGTGGGGCGGGGGGAAGGGGAGTGAGCGGAGGGGCGGGGGCAAGCAAAAGAGACTTGGAGGATGAGGAGGAGGAGGAGGAGGAGGAGGAGGAGGAGGAGGAGGAGGAGGACAGGGAGAGGGGAGGACAGAGAGACAGACGAAGAGGGCGATAGGGAGGACGATGACGACGACGTCGCCGACGCCAACGCCGACTCCGAATACGACCACTGATGATGATGACGACGTCGATGCTGATGCTCCTTCTGATGCTATTGCTGCTGATTCTGCTGATGATGATGATGAGGATGATGATGTGGTGGAGGAGGGCGACGAGCATGAGGTTGATGATGAGGATGCGGCTGAGGATGATGATTCAGATATTGATAATGATGATGATCATGATGATGATCATGATGATGATCATGATGATGCTGATGATGATGACGACGATGCTGCTGCTGATGATGATGAACGTTGCAGCCTCTCCTCCAGATTACAAAGAACTCCTTGTCGTGGCGCGGCGCCACAAAGGGATTCCTTCTGTGCCGTGTTACAGAAGGATTCTTTTGTGGCGGATAGCAACCGGATTCCTTTTGTGGGTTCTCCCCCTCCTCCTTCTCCTCTTCCTCCTCGTCTTCCTCCTCCTGCTCTTCCTTCTCCTCCTCCTCCTCCTCCTCCTCCTCCTCCTCCTCCTCCCCTCGCCTCTTTTTTTGTGTTCATATTCATACATATGTTCGTGTGCAGGGCAGTTTTTTGATATAACGACTATTCTGCATGCTTTTCATGTTTATCTGCCCTTCCGTTCCCGCGGCGCCCGCCCCCGCCCTGGTACGAGACCATGGAAAAACAGGACATATATGACATCGTCTGAAAAAGCCTGCCCTGCACCTGCAGGCATGGGAAACACTCAGCCTCCGAAGAACTCCTTGTCGTGGCGGCTCCCCGAAGAAATGCCTTTTGTGGCGGGTTACAGAAGTATTTCTTTTGTCGCGGATTGCACAAGGATTCCTTCCGTGGCGGCTTGCAATTGGATTCCTTTTGTATGGGGTTGCACAAGGATTCCTTTTACGGTGGTTTACAAAAGGATGTCTTTTGTGGCGGATTGCAGAAGGATTCCTGTTGGGGCGGCTTGCGCAATTTAAAAAAGAGGATTGCAGCGGATTCCTTGTGTGGCGACTTACAGAAGGGTTCGTTTAGTGACGGATCACAGAACATGTTTTGTGGCGGGCTACCATTGAATCCCTTTTGCAGCGTAATGCGGATTGATTCCTTCATTACTGGAGCACAACCATTGACTGAGGAGTCCGTCCGCCGTCCACCGTCCGCCGTCCTCCTCCGGCCTCCTGCAGAGAACCGCGGACGGCGGACGGACTCGTCACTCCTCCTCCTGCTTCTCCTCCTCCTCATCACCCTTTTCCTCATCCTCACTCCTCACTCCTCACTCCTCGCTCCTCCTCCATCTACTCATCCTCCTCCTTCTCATCCTCCCACTCTCATCCTCACTCCTCACTCCTCACTCTTCACTCCTCCTCCTCCTCCTCCTCCTCCTCCTCCTCCTCCTCTCCTCCTCCTCCTCCTCCTCCTCCTCCTCCTCCTCGTCATCAACATCATCATCGTCATCCTCATCAGCATCATCATCACCAACACCACCACCATCATCATCATCATCCTCCTCATCCTCATCATCCTCATCATCATCCTCATCCTCATCCTCATCCTCCTCATCATCATCATCATCATCATCATCACCATCACCACCATCGTCATCATCATCATCATCATCATCTTAAGCATCATCATCGCCATCATCATCATCATCATCACCATCACCATTACCATCACCATCACAATCACCATCACAAGCATCATCATCATCACCATCCTCATCCTCCTCATTATCACCATCATCATTCTCAGCATCGCCAGTATGACCATCATCACCATCATGATCACCACCACCAGCATCATCAGCATCATCATCATCCTCATCTTCATCATGATCATCGTCAGTATCATCATCACCATCATCATCATCGTCAGGATCTTCATCTTCATCTTCATCATCATCAGCACCACCATCATCATCATCATCATCATCATCGTTATCGTCCACGGCATCATCATCACCATCAGCATCAGCATCAGCACCACCACCAGCATCGTCATCATCATTGTCATCATCATCATCATCATCATCATCATCATCATCACCACCATCATCATCATCATCATCATCATCATCATCATCATCATCATCATCATCATCATCATCATCATCATCATCATCATCATCATCATCATCGTTATCATCATCATCACCATCATCATCACCATCATCAGCATCGTCCTCAGCATCAGCAGCAGCATCGTCGTCGTCATCATCATCATCCACTCTCCACATTATCCTTCTCATGTTGCTCCTCGTGTTTTTCCTGGCCGATCATGCTGCGCTCCCTCTGGTTTCTCGTCCTGCTGGGGCTTCGGCTGCTCCTCATCCTCACCCCCATCCTCCTCCTCCTCCTCCTCCTCCTCCTCCTCCTCCTCGCGCCCCCTCTTCCCCTGCCTCCCGCATCACCCTCACACCTCATCATCTTTCCGCTCCCCCTCCTCCTCCTCCTCCTCCTCTTCCTCCTCCTCCTCCTCCTCCTCTTCCTCATCGCTCCTCCTTCGCCTCATCGTATCACTCTTCTTCCTCCGGGGAGGAGGGGGGAAGAACGCGAACAGCAGGAGGAGTCAGAGCAGAGGAGGAGGAAGAGGAGGAGGAGGAGGAGGAGGAGGAGGAGGAGGAGGAGGAGGAAGAGGGGGAGGAGGAGGAGGAGGAGGAGGAGGAGGAGGGGGAGGGGGAGGAGGCGGAGGCCGAGGAGGAGGAGGAGGAGGAGGAGGAGGAGGAGGGGGTGAAAGCCTGAGGGATGATGAGCATGGCGAGGAGGAGAATGAGGGAGGAAGGCGGACGAGAAGGATGAGGATGAGGAGGAGGAGGAGGAAGATGAGGAGGAGGAGGAGGAGGAGGAGGATGTCGATATGGGAGTGAACTGAGGTGGTGGAGGGGGAAGAGAGCGAGGGGGAGTAGGAGGGGGAGGGAGGGACGACGAGTGAGGAGGAGGAGGAGGCGGAGGAGGCAGAGGAGGAGGAGGAGGAGGAGGAGGAGGAGGAGGAGAAGGAGGACGAGAAAGACCAATCATGAATGGGGAACATGATGAGGAGGCCCAGGCAGGAGAAGGGGATGAGGAGGGATAGGAGGAGAAACATGGGGAGGATGAGGAGGAGGAGGAGGAGGAGGAGGAGGAGGGGGGGAGGAGGAGGAGGAGGAGGGGGAGAAGGAGGAGGAGGAGGATGAGAATGAGCAGCAGGTGGAAGGAGGAGTGCTAACGAAGAGAACTGATCATGCTGATGCTACTGCTGCTGCTGATGATGCTGATGATGACGATAACGATGATCATGATGATTTAGCGGGGGAGGATGAGGAGGGTGATGAGGAGAAGGGGGAATCTGGATGAGGATCAAGACTCTAATGAGGACCTGTTAGGAGGATGAGGATGATGAGGAGGAGGAGGAAGAGGAAGGGGATGAGAAGGAGAAGGATTGGTGGAAGACGAGAGGGAGCAGGATTACGGTGGAGAGTGATGACGCGCAGACATAATGAAGATACTGTGGTACAGATGCAGAAGAGGGGGATAACAACGAATTCGATTCAAATCTTGGAGTGGTGCACACAGACACACATACATGTATACACATAAACATACGTATATACAAGAAGAGAGGAATCAATGATATGATATGGATAATGCGCGCATATGCAACTACATATGTACATACACATTTCCATGTCTGTAGACATACACATGGATACACGGCATAGATGCGTTGGGATTCCATACAGTGCAATCTTACAGCGAACGCCTCCCTGCTTTGACTCGACAATCTCAGGTACGGTGGTTTGGAGCGTCCACGAAAACCCGACATACAATATTAGATTCTCTGGGTCTTCCCCAGCCTCGCGATTCAGGCGTCAGTCTGCGAGCTCATGCATGAATCCCAATTCTGATCGTTTAAGCTCATGGGCATTCGGGGGCCAATCTGGACGGAAGAAATGTGGACACATGCGTGTCAGTCCGTGCACTGAACGTCTTTCCCGAGCGCGCCAAGCAAGAACTCCCGTGGTGTTTCTGAAGTACCCTTCTTGGGCGTGTAGGTTCCAGTTGCGCGAAGCGTCGATTACAAGGCTGACGCCACACCGCCGACCCCTTGGGGTCTTTCGGTTACCCGGGCATTCTCTCATTGTCGCCATAGAGCATCACTTGCCACCGTGAGCCCCCAGGGGCCGATGGCACTATAGGCATAGGCCAGCCTGGTGGGGGTTAGCGGCGTTCGGGTCTGCTGCTCCTTAAGTGCTTCCACTGTGGCCCGCTCCCAGTCACAGTGGAGTGTTGGTAGTGATGGTGCTGCTGTTTCGATGGTGCCGCGCTCAGAGGCCTCGATGGTCCTTGGTGTTTTGCGAGATGCCTTTCGCGCACTTTTTGAGGCCTGTTGGAAACTGCACGGATTGCTTCTGCGGCGGGCGTACCTGGTTCCGAGAGCACATGGGTCTGCATCTGGAGAAGGAGGAGGAGGACGAGGAGGAGGAGGAGGAGGAGGAGGGAAGGAGGAGAGGGAGGATGATGGAGGATGAGGATGAGGATGAGGATGATGAGGATGATGATGATGATGATGATGAGGATGATGATGATGATGATGATGATGATGATGATGATGATGATGAGGAGGAGGAGGAGGAGGAGGAGGAGGAGGAGGAGGAGGGAAGGAGGAGAGGGAGGAGGATGGAGGAAGAGGAGGAGGGCAGGGCCGAGGGCAGAGTTACGAGTGGGTGGGTCAGAGCTTCTCATGCAAGCAAGACACGACAGCTGGGCATTCTGGTTGCTCCTTGTCATGAGAAACTGGTTTCCTCGCGCTTCGCGGGGTGCACGTCCAGAGCGCGCAGCCACGGACACTTGGAGAGCTCCTAGGAGCCTTTGGAGGCATCCTGGGGGCATCTCGGGGGCATCTTCGGGCCTCTCGGGGGCTTCTTGGGGCCATCTTGAGGCCTCTTGGGTGCGTCGTGGGCTGCCTTCGAACGTTCTGCTGGCGCCTTCGGAGGCAGTCTTGGTGGACTCTCTGGGACTGTCTTTGGGTCCTCTTGAGTGCTTCCTTCGCCGTCTTGGTGCCCTCTTGGAGGCCTCTATGGCCGTCTTGGGGCGATCCGGGGGGGCCTCTTGTGCCAGCTTGGATTGTTTGAAAAGCAAATGTGCTGGAAATGCACGCTTTCCCAAAGGCGCACAATTATTGTTGCTTGTTGGGGCCCTCTTGAAGGTCTTCTTGGAGCTCTCTGGGGGCGTCTTGGAGGCTTCGCGGGCTGTCTTGAAGCCACCACGGGGCGTCTTGGGCCAACTGGTGCCACATGGAGGCAATTTTGGCCAGTCTTGGGGCCTTGGGCCATTTCGAGGCCATCTGAGGCGAAGCTTTGATTTCCCGACGCGCATCGTAGTTGTTTCCCTCAATGCCGCGACTGTCCCCATGCAGAAGCTGCCCCTGGGAGCCAAGCGCAATGGTGTGGACAGCAATGGCCCTGCAGCGAAGCGGGCACGGGGTGGCCAGGGTGCAGAGGCGGGGAGCGCCACTGGACGAGCTGCCGCCAGCGCAGCCTCCGACCTGCCGATCCACGGCTACAGGGAGGAGATCCTGGAGGCCGTCCGGCAGCACAGGGTCGTGGTCCTCGTCGGGGAGACGGGCAGTGGTAAGACCACGCAGGTGCCGCGCTTCCTGCACGAGGCCGGCTACTCACGCCAGGGCCCCATCGCGGTGACCCAGCCGCGCCGCATCGCGGCCATCAGCGTGGCGTCCCGCGTGGCCGCGGAGATGCAGAGCGCCATGGGCGGCCTCGTCGGCTACCACGTCCGCTTCCTCAACAGGACCTCCAAGGACACACGCGTCAAGTACATGACGGACGGTATGCTGGTGCGCGAGTCCGCGGGTCCTTGGCGGCGCTCAGAAGGGGGCGCTGCGAGAGGGGGGCGGGCGCCTGGGAAGGCAGGGGGCCTCTCAGCAGCCATCCCGGCAACTTGAGAGGAGCCTTCTCTCAGAAGCAGCCTCCGCTCCCCCCAAAGGACGCCGCCGCCCCCCCCCCCCCCCCCCCCTACCCCCCCCCCAAGGGCACGCCCCCCCTCCCCCCCCCCAAGGACACCTCCTCCTGCCCCCCCCTTTTCCCACCAAGGACGTACCAAGGACGCACCCCAGCCCCCTCCCCTTCCTTCCCTGCCTTCCTCAGAGGGCCGCCCCCCTCGCCCCGGCCCCAACCAAACTTCCAGTCAGAAGCGGCCCCATGAACCCCTCCCCAGGGCCCCTGTCCTGGCCAGCTTTCCGAGCCGCGTCCAGCCCCTGCCACGAGAACTTCCCTGCAGCACCCGAAGAGCCTCCGAAAGGAAGATGTCGACGGCGGCGGTGCCGCCGGCCGTCCTTTCCGCACCGCCAAGGCCCCCTTGGTCTTCGGCACTGCGGCATGGTGGTGCTCGACGAGGCCCACTTGCCACCGCTGTGGGAACTGTGGTCCTTACCCCTCCCCCTGGGGGCCCATCGGCGTCGACGCCCCTCTCAGGAGATCGTCGATGCGATGGGTTCCCCCTCATGGGGGGCTGGGGGCAAACCCCTCTCCGGTTGTGCGCGCCCAGCGGGAGCCAGCGATCGGAGGACGCTAAAAGTATGCAACTGTACCGATCTTGGCCAGCTCTCTCCCGAGCCCAGTACACGTGCACGTGCCCTCACGGCCAGGCCGTGCGGGCGCGGTCACCGATCCTGGGCACGGGATGCGCCTTCAGCACGGGATGGGCCTGGCCAGGATCGGGTCCGGTGCACGGCTGGTGTCCTCCCACTCTGACGAGGCTCACGAGCGGAGCATCCACACCGACGTGCTGCTGGGCCTCGTGAAGTCCGCCCTGGATGCTGGCGAGCCACCACACCTGAGGCACGTTTGCCTGAGAGGGTTCTTCGTGTTTAGGGTACCCACGCTTGCCAGGGGAGGGGGAGGGGGAGGGGGAGGGGGAGGGGGAGGGAAAGCAGAGCAGGAAGAGGCAGGGAAGACGAAAAGAGGAGGATGAGGAGGATGTGGCGATGAGGAGGAGAAGGAGGAGCAGGATGATGAGAAAAGGAGGATATTGTATAGATGATGAGTGTAAGTCGGAGGAGGAGGAGGAGGAGGAGGAGGAGGAGCAGGAACAGGAGGAAACGGAGGAGCAGAAGGAGGAACAGGAGGGGGAGGAGAAGTAGGGTATAGGAGGAGCAGGCGTCTCTCTTTTGCCGCTGCTATTCTCCCCGCTCTGCCCTCATGGTGCGCTCCCCTCCCTTCCTTCCTCTCTCCTCCTCACTCCTGCTCCTCCTCCTCCTCCTCCTCCTTCTCGTCCTCCTCCTTCTCCTCCTCCCCCTTTTTCCTTATTTGAGTGGCGTGCGCCATTTTGCCGCCCCCCGGGGGAGAAACGAAGTCCACGGGTGAGGCTTTCGGCTCCTTATGAACCGTTTGAGGGGCCTGTTGGGGCATCTTTTGAGTTTTCTTGGGGGCCTCTTCGAGCCCCTTAGGGGGTCTGTTGGGCGCCTGCTGGCGGCCTCGGGGGTCCTCTTGGGGTGAAGGGCTCGAAGTGTCAGTCCGAGTTCCCCTTCTTGGGCCCCTCCTGAGGCTCTTAGGGGGCCCTCTTGGGCCGCCTTGGGCGCCTCTTGGGCCGTCTTGGGGCTCTCTTGGGCCGTCTTGGGGCCCCATTAGGGGCCTCTTGGGCCGTCCTGGAGCGATCTTCGGGGCCTCTTGGGCCGCCGCTGTTGAAGCTGACAGGGTGAATCTACAAGAAAGGTATGTTTTCTTTCGGAAATGGAGCGATGTTGGGCTCTTGGGGCCCTGCTGGGGGTCCTCTTGAAGCTCTCTGGGGGCGTCTCGGAGGCTTATTGGGCAGTCCTGAGGCTAGCTGATTGTTTTTGAGGCCACCTTGGCGTGTTGGAGCCCAGCTTGAGCAAGCTTAGATAGAATCTTGGGGGCATCTCGAAGGCCACGGAGCGTAGAAGTGGAGGCTCCAGAGGCCACGGGGGGGAGTTCCGGAGCCCCGACTCGCCCCCCAGCCTCCCGCCCCCCCCCAACTCCCCGGAATCGGATTTGAGACCCCAGGGGAGGGGGAAAAGGTGGAGGGCGACGGCCACTCATCTCACACGCCTCTGCACCCCTGGCAAGCGGGAGTCGGCGGATTTGATATTCGGGGACCCGAATCTCGTGTAATGTATGAGGGTTTGTGGCCTCGGGGACGTCAGCATTGCATACTTTATTCAGGCTTGTGGACTCGGGGTCGCAAATATTGAGTGATTTTAAAAGGTTTATGGCCTCGGGGATGAGAACATTTGATCATTTGCGAGGGTTTGTGGCCCCGGGGACGCAAGTATGGTGTAATTTCCAAAGGTTTATGGCCCTGGGGATGCGAATATTGTATAAGTTTAAAAGGGTTTGTGGCTTTTGGGGCGCGAGAGTTGTGTAATTTACGTGGATTTATGGCTTCGGTGGCGCGAAGATGGTGTGATTTATGAAGGTTTGTGGCTGCGGGGACGCAAGTATAGCGTAATTTGTAAGGGATTGCGGCTTCGGGGACGCGAGCATTGCATAGTTTTCAAGGGTTTATGTTCTCGGGGACGTGACTATCGAGTATTTTGACGTGTCCCACGCCCCCCCAGGAATTCAGACAGCGCTATCTGGGCGTGGTAAAAAAGGCTGGTATTGGGCTCCCCCCCTCGCGCGTTCAGCAACTATTTGCAGTAGGAAGCAGAAAGCCGGACTGTAACATTGGGGACTTGAAATTGGAATTGTTGCAGGGAACATGAAAGCCTAATCTTCGCAGCCTGATGGCCTCGCAAGGGGGCCGGCGGACTGCTCTTTCTTCTCCTTCTCTCTCTTCCCCTCGCTATCCTTCCAATCCCTTTCTTTCCTCTCCTCTTGTTCCCCTCCCCCTCTCCCCCCTGTTTCCCCCTCTTCTTATCCCCTGTCCCCCCTTCCTTTCATTCCTCCCTCCTCCATCCCTAGGGTGGAGGAAGCAAACGGGAAACAGGCGAATGTGTAGAGATGTGGTACCGCACGAGGGCGCCCTCAAGGAGCAGGAATGGAGCCGTCGAAAGGCAGAACCCTGACCCTTAGCCTACTTCATCCCCTCTTTCTCCACCAAACCGACTGCTTGTCGTCCTCCTCCTCCTCCACCTCCTCCTCCTATTGCTATTTCTATTTCTAGTCCTCCCTCCCCTCCATCTCATCCCTTTCCTCCTTTTCCCAACATCCTCATTTTCTTTTTCCCAACCATCCTGTGGTATTGGGTCCTCGTTTTGACGAGACGGTCTCCGCGTTCCCTCCCTCCTTCCTTCCTTCTCCCTCCTCCCTCCCCCTCCTCCCATCCTTTTGCCTCTGCCCTCCGCATGTTCATTTCGGCGCACCCCTCACACGTTTCGTGGCCCCATGGGGTGCTCCACCGAAGGCCCCAGTGGCAGGGTCCGCATGCAGTTCCACCTCCATTTCGGCGCACCCCTCACACGTCTCGTGGCCCCATAGGGTGCTCCGCCGAAGGCCCCCGTGGCAGGTTCCGCATGCAGTTCCACCTCCATTTTGGCGCACCCCTCACACGTTTCGTGGCTCCATAGGGTGCTCCGCCGAAGGTCCCAGTGGCAGGTTCCGCATGCAGTTCCACCTTTCATTTCGGCGCACCCCTCGCACGTTTCGTGGCCCCATAGGGTGCTCCGTCGAAGGCCCCCGTGGCAGGGTCCGCATGCAGTTCCACCTCCATGTCGGCGCACCCCTCACACGTTTCGTGGCCCCATAGGGTGCTCCGCCGAAGGCCCCAGTGGCAGGGTCCGCATGCAGTTCCACCTCTCATTTCGGCGCACCCCTCACACGTTTCGTGGCCCCATAGGGTGCTCCACCCAAGGCCCCCGTGGCAGGGTCCGCATGCGGTTCGACCTCCATTTCGGCGCACCACTCGCACGTTTCGTGGCTCCATAGGGTGCTCCGCCCAAGGCCCACGTGGCAGGTTCCGCATGCAGTTCCACTCCAATTTCGGCGCACCCCTCACACGTTTCGTGGCCCCATAGGGTGCTCCGCCGAAGATTCCAGTGGCAGGGTCTGCATGCAGTTCCACCCCGATTCGGGCGCACCCCTCACACGTTTCGTGGCCACATAGGGTGCTCCGCCGAAGGCCCCAGTGGCAGGGTCCGCATGCAGTTCCACCTCCATGTCGGCGCACCCCTCGCGCGTTCCGCGGTCCCATAGGGTGCTCCCCGTGGCAGGGTCCGCATGCAGTTCCACCTTTCATTTCGGCGCACCCCTCGCACGTTTCGTGGCCCCATAGGGTGCTCTACCGAAGGCCCCCGTGGCAGGGTCCACATGCAGTTCCACCTCCATTTCGGCGCACCCCTCACACGTTTCGTGGCCCCATAGAGTGTTCCACACAGGGCCCCAGTGGCAGGTTCCGCATGCAGTTCCACCCTTCATTTCGGCGCACCCCTTCCACGTTTCTTGGCCCCCAAAGGGCCTAGTGGCAGTGCCCGCACGTGGTTCCACCTTGCATTTCGGCGCATCCCACACACGTTTCGTGGCCTCACATGGGGCTGCACCGACGGCTCCGGGGGCAGCGTCCACATGGCGTACCCGTGCCAATTTGGGCACACTTGTCACATGCGTCGTGGCCCCAGAGAGAGGTTCACCGAGGACGATACCCACAACTGCGTTATACACAGTTGCGCATGGTTGGCTCCTTCGCCAGGATATTTTTGTGTGTTCCTGATTTTTCCTTCTTTTCCTCCTCCTCCTCCTGGTCGCTACGCTTCCTCGCCCGCCTCCATCGAGGGTGATTGTGATGTCCGCAACGCTGCATGCCGCGCCGTTCGTTGACTTCTTCGGCGGCCCCAAGCGCGTCAAGCTCGTCACGGTGCCCGGGCGGCAGCACCCGGTGCAGCTCTTCTACACGCCGACGCCGGAGCCTGACTTCCTGGAGGCCAGGCGACTTTCACCACACCCACTGTTCTGCCTCAAGATTGCACCGTTGCACGGTATCGCGTTGGCGCCTCTCGAGGCGTTGTCGATCCTCGACCCAGGCGTGGTACAGTGCATAGTTTTCCAGCCCTCAGAGCCAGAAAACTATCCACCGTACCGCGCTGGAGCGGGGCCGACGGGAGTCCAGACATGGTACCATGCATGGGGCGCCGTTTTCGTACCTTTCCAGCCCATCTGGCGTCTCAGCCTATTCGGCCACCGAGTGAACCTGTGCGCGTCTGCTCAAGACGTCGACTGGGCTCAGTCGCTGCAGGTAATCGTCCTCCCGCTCTTGCCACGGCTGCTGCTATTACTATCCATCCGCCTTCCTGCTTCTCATTCTCTTTCATGGATGAAGGAGGAAGATGAGGATTTCGCTGCTCAGCACCATGAGTGTGCCAGGGCGCCCGCCAGGGCGCCCGCCGAGTGAGGAGGAGGAGGCGGAGGAGGAGAAGGAGGAGGAGGAGGAGGAGGA